>KN480120.1:1620-12282 GCA_000787095.1 Periophthalmodon schlosseri
GATGCAACCGAAGCGCGCCCACGCTCACTTCCTATTTGGAACGTGGCGCCTAGCGGGTTAGCGATGTCCATTTATACATACAGTCTATGATATCGACCTATAGAATACCTGCAGTAGTTGTGTCTCCCCTCGTTGACGTCTGAGGCCATATAGCGCCCCCTGGTGTCCAGGTCCCACTCCTGACAGGGCAGCCCACTCTCAGACTGCGACATTGTACCTCTGTAGTATATGCCCCTCCCCTCGTAACACTGGGTCCTCGTATCTATGGCAACAAAATAAAATAGTATCGTCACAGTAATATCGAAACGGGCAACGCATAAAACAGAAGATTGTAAAATGTCCCATTAAACCTATTTATCTCCATGGCGACAAGAGCAATTTTCCTTACCGATCTCGCAGCGTTTGCCTTTAAATCCGTCAGGACAGAGACAGAAGAGCAGCTCCTTGGTGGTAAGAGTGGACACTGAGGTTCCTCCATTCAAACACTCACCTCCCACTGAACACAACACACAGGTACATACAGATAAAGCACCATTACGAGACATTTGAGTAAACATAAGAAACAGGAAGCTAGTAGTTAATAGCTAATTTCATCATTAGTTTAAAGGGCCCATGTTACGCGATTTTCTGATCTATGTTATAATGTCGTTTCCTCGTCACAAACAGACCTGGAGTTGTGTTTTGTTTCATTCACACACGTTTAACACGCAAACCCTGCATATTTACGCTGAACAGAAAACACTCTGTTCCACCTTGTGATGTCATGTCGCAATACAGGAAGTGCTCCGCTGTGTTTTTAAACTCCACACACCTTCACTAGAATCATTTGGACGATTTCAGCCCTGGAATTTCCAATCTCTACTGAACTAAAGGTAAAAATGTAGCTGTTAACTTGAAAACTACCGCTTCATGACTTTTTAACTTAAAACTACCGCTTCATGACATCACAAGGTGGAACAGAGCGTTTTGAGCTTTGGAGATGTAGACAGACTAATAATAAAGTGGTACTCAAACATGTGTGAATGAAACAAAACACAACTTCAGGTCTGTTTTTGAAGATGTAACAACATAACATGTCTAAAAAAAATTTCATAATATTAGACCTAAAATTCAGCTACAAAACTTGCATCTACTTTTGCTTTTACTTGAGTTTTTTGTTATAACAATACAACACAAATGAAACAATATCTTACCTGAAGTTTCAATGGACGATGATGACGAATAAGACGAGGATGAAAGGGCAGACAGTGACCGCTCCTAAAAACAATTAAAAATAGACTTAAAATTTAAATAAAACATGTCAAAACTTGTGCTAATTACTGTAACCCTCCTCACCGGTCGAGCTTCTGTCTGCGCAAAAAAACTCCACATTAAAAGCACAAATAGTTCCATATTTTTGAAGGATGTGTTGAGATGTTGGGACTTGACAGAGCCTGCAGATTTCATTGTGAGGCGTTCAGGGAGAGGGTGAGTTTTGTTATGTCTGCAGCCCACACAGTTTTTAGTGAGTCACACTTTATCCACTTTACACTCAGGAAGTGCACGAGCGGCTCCGGCATCTGCAGCTGCTTCCAGTGGGTTTAAAATGATCGTAATTTGTCATACTTTTCTAACTTATGGAGCAGATTACCGTAAATAAACATGTGACAGTAGTAGTAGTAGAAGGTATTTACTGATTACTCACTATATACCGTATTTTCTGGAGTATAAGTCGCACCTGAGTATAAGTCGCACCTGAGTATAAGTCACACCAGCCAAAAAATACATAAAATACATACAATAATGAAGAAAAAAAAACATATATTTCACATATAAATTGCATCTGAGTATAAGTCGCACCCCCAAACTATGAAAAAAAGTGCGACTTATAGTCCGGAAAATACGGTACTCATTTGGCTGGCCTGCAGGGAGCGCTAAGACTTTTATTCATTATTTACGTTGATTCAATTATGCACTTAAAGCCACAGTAGGTAACTTGTTTGCCAAAAAACAGACTAAAATAAAAGCATGTTTTTTTCACTATGGATGTATGTATTGCACTAAAAAACACAAAAACATGTGTCCTTACCACAGACTGTATACATAAACGCTAAGAGCTAACCCGTTAGCCGCCACGTTCCAAATAGGAAGTGATCATGGGCTGCGCTTCCGGCTCCATCGATTCACTTTACATTGAAAAAACTAATCCCTCTCTCTGTAACTGCTGCTGTCAGACTCGTCATTTTGGTCTTAAATGTTCGTATTAACCCTCTACATGATCCTGGGGATTTTATTTCACTATTGTGTCTGTAAATCAGGATATGAACATTAATAACAGACAAATCAGGCGCCTTCTTTCTGCGAGGTCACTCCACACCGCTAGTGTTAGCAACAGATTTGATTGACAGTGTTGCTAAGTGCCCGCTCTCTGCTAAACCAGCGGTGCGGGCAGCAACCGGCACTAGCTTCAACAGCCTCGGTCCAGATTGGCTCTTTGGTTGCTATGATACTCGTGGTCAGAATTCCTAATATGGAACTTGGCTCCTTTAACCTCCGATGACCCGAGCTCTTGCGTGTCATGGCTGTATCAATTTCTCTTTGTTATTTGGGCTGATTGGGACGTGATGAGTGTAAAAATAAAGAATTATCTTTTTACATTATGAGAAAAATGATGTCCACATATGAGGATATTTTTTTCAACTTTTTAATGATTTTGAGAGAACAAAATAAAATCGCATTTGAATAATTGCAAAAACTATTTGTTAAGTGCCTGATCACAGCAACATTGTTCCTGAGTAAAAACAAAATGAGAAACAAAAATTGTGCCTTGAACAATGTGTCTCACTTGAAGAGCTTCAAACAGGTGAAGACATGAGCCTTTAACAAAGACCATCTGGAATCTAAACTATAATGTGTTAAACTCTTCTGTCATCACTAAGGGGGAGTTTAATGACCCATATGTGACACCAGGACCTTGTAGAGAAAAAAATTTGTATTGTGGCCTAGACGACCCAAAATGTGTTGTCCACATATGAGGACGGCAGGTCCTAGGAGGATAATTGGGTGACGTCACACTCCCTTAGTCCACTTCTTTACACAGTCTATGGTCCGTACTGTGACTGGGCTTGGCTCTCCACAAACGTGCCTCTTATTTGGCCTCTTCCCGCTTATGTCCATAGAAATGCTGTTCCTTTGGTTTTAATATTCCACAGTATGACATAAAACAAATGTTCCAAAGTATGATTTACACCTCCAGAAAGTTACAAACTATCACTTTAATAAACTGTCAATATTTGCAAAGTAGAGCAAACTAGTCTGTTCTCCTAAACTGTGTAGGAGTTAAAGATAATTTGAGCATAAAATCTATTTGCAAATGAACTTTTAATAGGCAAAACATGGTAATAAGTTACAATTTTGGCCCACTAAGGAAAACAGTTTGGGCCTTGGTCTTAACCACAAACACAGTGGTAATGAGGAAAGTGAAATAGATAAATAAAAAAGTACGGATAAGTTGTGTTGTCACGATACTAAAATTTCAAACTCAATAGACTCGATACCGATTCGAATACCACAATGATAATAAAAAAAAACATGTGTGTGAATGTGATTTTCAACATTAAATAATAGTACTTTCTTTTCTAACCCCATGTGGCCTTATATCTCTGTAAACACTCATCCAGTAGGTTCCATAGTGGTCCATGGGCGTCTTATACTTATTCTGATACAGCTCAAAATCATTCTAAACATATTCAGGAAAGGTTCATTTCTGTCCTGTGAATGTGACGTTTTTAGTATCGATACCTGCTCAAATGAGTATCTAGTTTATATTAGTATCTGGTTTTCGATGCTTATAGTTCCAGTACAGCAGATATTCAGATTCATAATTAGTATTAAAGTAGTAATTAGCATTAGCCTATGAGCTAAGTGAAATATAGATCTGAGGTAGTAAGGAAGTAAGATGCTACAGTTGTGCATCTGCCTTTGAGCGTCAAATGCAGAAATAAGAAAACGTGCGTCACCTCGACATTTGGGGTTCCTCCTCACATGACAGCACTGACAAAAAATCACAGGCATGAAGGACCAGCTGTTACTCTGCGATGACGTAGAACTTTCTCTGAGCAATATGTAGGAGTAGTAGTATTAGTAGTAGTTATGGTAACAGTATGAGGAGGGAGAGCACTTGGGAATTATGTCATATTTTGGCCAGTTTATCGCAGGAAACAGCTTTATATCAAATTAAAGGTGGGACCATGAAGATGTTATTACTTTGCCTAGAATTGGGGTTGTCAAAACAATATCAAATCAAATCGATACTAAAACTGGTATCGAAACAAGATACTCATCTGAGACGATATCGATACTAAAAAAGTCACATTCACAACCTTGTAGTGAAACCTGCTTGTCTCCATGAAAGCAGACGTGTTTAATGCCATATTGTGGAATATTCCAGGCAAAGCTAGGCTGCGGGCCCTCCCACCAAAAGGTTACACTGTGCACCTTTAAACATTGCTGGTGAAAGGCAACCAACCAACGCAATAAATATTTTGTAAGTTTTTTTTCTTCCAGTCAGGAGTTAAAGTGCCTATGACAGGTTAGACTATTCATTTTACTAAAACACAGTTAACATCATTATGTTTAAGATTGTACTAAACATGGTCATTTTTATTAGGTTTAAAATTTTACTTCCTGGTTGAAAATCATGACATCATGTTAGGAAATTGAATAACTGTTACCTAGCAACCATGTGAGCTCTACAGAAACTATTATTTGACAAAGACAACACATTTATTTTGTTGAAATAATGATTAAAGTATGAGAAAAAAAAAATGTGTTTCTTAAGTGTAAATTGTGTTGAACTTTTGGGCTGAATTTTCCCAAGTGTGACGTCATCTGTGTGGAAAACATTCACATACATAAGCACAAATTGTTTATACAAAATAAGTGTCGTTAATATCTCCATATACTTATTTAAACGAGTTAACGTAGTGTGTAAACTAAAACCACTAAAGCCAGGACAAAATATTACAACAAATGGGATAATGTCTCCCTCTTGAGGACAAAAATAGACTAGCCTACACAAACAACAGCACTTACCTATTCACTTATCTTGAAACGAATCCAATCAATTCATTGTTGAAATGAAACTCAAATACATTAAAACGTATTATGATAAGCAACATTAACATTAAAGCGACATTCACTTTTTGTTATCTTTTCTAGTCTATAGATTTACAAGAATATGTGCCACTACTGGTCTCTGTGAATTTGTGTATTCTTTTTAAACTAATACAATAAAAGTTAAACTCCCCAAAAAGTTATAATTTTATAAAAATTACTGGGGCGTGCAGGAGCAACTCAGGTGCTGTTAATCCCGGAAGTGGCTATGGACAGATCCTGTTGAGGCCTTCAATGTCCCCGGGAAGAACTTTTTTTTTTTTAGAAGTAGCCTAGATTTAAGATTTTCGGCGTTACAATACGTTTTTCACGAATAAAAGCAGTTTATAGAACACTAAATAAATTTCTCATGGCTGCACTCGTTGACAACTGCTGTAATAATGATATAATCCCAACATTAAAGTAAAAAAATAGAACTTTGTATTTCTTCCATCATGGTGGCGAGTGTAATGCCTGATTTAAAAAAAACATTATACGCCTTTATAGCCTGGGTACATTTTAATTTACCACTTTACAACTCAATTACAAATTAAATACTTACATTTCAACTGTTAAACCGCTACTGAAACGAGAGGTCGTGTACTATCCGACTGCCCTTGAACGGCTCATACCCGTGCGCGTGGTGTGTGCGTCAAGAGCGTGCGTACAGCGTGCCGAGTGCACGCGCTGCTGGAGGGACCTGGATGTGGAGGAGATAAGCGGCGTGAAGTTTAACCGTGGAAAAAAAACACCAAAATGGGAAGCGGAGACTCTAAATTACTCTTCAGAAAAGCAGTGATCCAACTTACGACCAAAACACAGGTCAGTTACGCGGAAAAAACTGATAAAAAGCGGGATTTTGCGCGAGGAAAGCGGTGGAGATGCGATGTTGAGTCAAGTGTGTAACAGATGGTGCCCGAAAGTCAATAAGAAAGTGAAGAAAACACGTGTCATTTGGTTAAAAATGATAAAATAACGGCTAAGTTTTAATTAGCAATGTTGTACTCGTGTGACGTGTGTTTACGTTAAACTATTTCGCATATTAGTCAACGGTTGTGTTTTATGGGGAAAAAATAAGAAAGATTATAGCTTTAAAAAGGAAAAAAAAATCCCAAATTTTATCCAGAAATACAAAAATAAATAAATACATAAAAAATAGTAATAATAATAATAGTTTTGTTTTTTTTTGTTTTTTGTTTTGATGCATTGGATTATCAGACTGTTTTGCAGCAGGTGGATTAAAGGTGGAGCTAAAATGGGCCACTGTTTACTTTAGTAGTTAGAATGATGTACTTTAATGTAGGTTAAACACACTTTGGTTTTTACGCATTTCGGGACATAATATTGAAAATTAAAAAATGAAGGAATAAAAAAATTCAGAGGACATTTGCTTGCAATGATGAGGCTTACCTTTAAAATATTTAAAAAAAAAGTATATACATTGGCTTCTTTTGTCTCCTTTGTGGTTTTCTGGTGTACAACATATGTTTATTTATTTATAAGGTGCACTATGTCACTTTTCCGTTGGGAGTTCTGCCACCAGCTTGTCTCTAAGGACGTGCTAATGCTTTGCCAGGAATGTTCCACAGTATGACATTAAACTTTCTATCTTGCATTTATTCAATTGCATGTGTTTTTATTGCACAGAAATAACTTGAAAAGACATGAATTTTTACTGTGAGCAGGTTCGCCTCTCCACAGACCTGACACACCTGTAACTTTGGCCTGGAGACAAGCAGGTAACGACACCGGACCACGTTATAAGTCAGATCTTTGGAGAGGTGGACCCGCTTACATTTTTTTCATTATATTTTCAAGGGATTAAAACAAATTCAAGGCAAAGCAATAACATTTCCATTGGTAAAAGCAAGTTGCACACTCCCTATTGGAAAAGTTACACAGTGCACCTTTAAATGCATGATCTATTATTCTCACACATTCAATGAAATCATTAAAGCCTCGGTTCTGGTTGTTCATATCTTCCTGTTCAGCCCGTGGAGGCCTCCGATGACGCGTTTTGGGATCAGTTTTGGTGCGAGACTTACACCACCATCCAGGACGTGTTCACTCTGGTTCCAGCCGCGGAGATCAGAGCCGTGAGAGAAGAATCGCCGTCCAATCTGGCAACCCTCTGCTACAAGGTAAACCATTAACTGTATATTCATGGGTTTTGGCCTCCTGTTATAGGGGACATTTTGAGGATTTTTCACCAGATATAATAGAAGACATAATGTTATAATGAAACAATCCTAAATTTGCATCATTCTTAAAGCTATGGATTGGTAATATGGACAGTTGTACACCTATAAGTATTCATAGGTTTGTACTGGCCAGTTAGTAGCCTCACATTAAGGAGGTCCTGGGTTTGATTCCCAGGCTGGGTGGGGTCGCTCTGTGTAGAGTTTGTGTGTTGTCCCTGTGTCTGGGTGGGTTTCCTTTGGGCACTTCCCCCATCAACCCAAAACATGCACTAAAGCTAAAGTAGTCCTGACCAAGATCTTCGCTCAAGATCTGGAAATGTGTCCCCAAACGTCACATTTTTGTATTTATTAGTTCTGTAACCCTCACCCTCTGTCCTGTTACGTACCATTGATAAAGTACATATGTAAAGGGAGTGACAGATGGATCGTTCTGTCTGCCTGTTCCACTGTGAGGCCCGTGTTGTTCCCGGAGACACACCAGAAGGAATGCAGCGTTTGATTTTCCCACTCTTTAACTGTTCCTCAAACACAACATCACACAGAGGCAGGTGGGCTGTAAAGTGACGAATTACATATTGAGTAGCTCAGTCGTGACGAATAACCTTTTAGTCTAAAGTGGTGCCCGTTCTTCTCATTCTGTTCACTCTATTGCCCCGATTCCCTTTATGTGTCTTTAAAGCTGCACTATGTAACTTTACTTGAGGAGGATCCACCAAATGCTTCTCTTATTGTGCAATATAGTCATTTTAGATCAATTTTGCTATTTAAAATGTTCTAAATAATCATTTCTGGTTCATGGGTAGCAGATAACGGACAAAAGCAGCAAACGTTCTCCTTAAAGGGCCCATATTATGCTATTTTCTGATTTGTTCCAATGTCGTTTCCTCGTCACAAACAGACCTGGAGTTGTGTTTTGTTTCATTCACACATTTTTAACACACAAACCCTGCAGATTTAGGCTGAAAACACTCTGTTCCACCTTGTGATGTCATGTGGTAATACAGGAAATGCTCCACTGTGTTTTTAAACTCCACACACCTTCACTAGAATCATTTGGATAATTTCAGCCCTGGAATTGGCAATTTCTACTGAACTAAAAGTAAAAGCAGCTGTTGACTTTGTTGTGGAATTTCTAATATTTTCAGCCTGGAATTGGCAATTTCTACTGAACTAAAAGTAAAAGCAGCTGTTGACTTTGTTGTGGAATTTCTAATGGCAAAAACCTTAAAAATATAAAATCAGGCGAGAAATTGTCTTGAATCAAAAAGTCTGGTTTATTGAATCAATTGAGCACAAATGTCAAAGAGCTGTTGTCCCTAACAGTGTCGTCTCGCCCTCAGCTCACAAATAAACATACATACAGTGTATTTATACCATCAAAACAATCGTACCTGTCTAGTCTAGACCAAGTGGCTGGAGGCCGCTGGACACATCGTCTCGTAGGCTGACAAACAAGAGATACGCCCGTGTGTAACAACAGCTAGTATCACGAAGGTTAGGTCAAAGAGATCCATGACAACACATAACAACACAAGTACAGATTTAGGGTAAAGAAGGACATAACAGCTTCAGAAGGTGGAACAGAGCATTCTGAGCTTCGGAGATGTAGACAGACTAATAATAAAGTGTTACTCAAACATGTGTGAATGAAACAAAACACAACTCCAGAATCAGAATCAGAATCAGAATCAGAATTTTATTGCCATTGTCAGTGAACACAACTCACAAACTAGGAACTTTCTTCGGTGATAAAGTGCGACATAAAAGGAACTTTCTCGGTGATAAAGTGCGACATAAAACACTGAATAATAATAATATAAAAAAAAGCAGAAATATAGCTATTATACATACAAATAAGGGCAAGCATAAAGTTAAAAAAGATAAATACGACAAATACAACAACATCAGAACAACAGTGCAAACGTGACTTATTAAGGTGACCGGTGTTATAAAGTGTCCAGGTATGTTTTTGATGAGGTAACAGCATAATAACGTGATTAAAAGCTCACGAGAGTCAGTTTTGCGTAATATAGGACCTTTAATGACTTCTCAAATCTCTCTGCAATAGATGTGGCTAATGATGAAACAAAATATCCAGGACATTTTGTGAATCTTGCCCCCAAAGTGAATAATTACACTTGCACCTACTTGTATTTAACACTCTGTCGTTGTATCGTATAAAGTTTGTGTGTATTTTTATCCCAGGCCGTGGAGAAGATGGTGCAGGGTGCGTCCTGTGGTGTTCCCTCAGAGAAAGAGAGACAGATAGTTTTAAACTGCACTCGTTTACTGACCCGGATCCTGCCTTACATCTTTGAGGATCCCGACTGGAGAGGGTTTTTCTGGTCCACGGTCCCGGGAACAGGACGGGTAAGAACTGCTCTGTAAAAAAAAAAAAACGTGTGAACACATATGTGAAAACAATATAATGCATGTGTTAACTGGATTCGAAAAGGCTGGAACGTATATAATGCAAACATTTTCGAGCTTTCTACCATGTTATAACGTTGTTCCCACATCAGAAACATGCGTGAAGAGCTTTTAGATGTCATCCATCCCAGGTCCTATTCAAACCCTCCTTACGGTTCGCTGCAAGAGTCTGTCGAATGCTCCGCCCACAAGCCTGCGTCACCCACGCTCCCACGCGACAATTCTCCGTAAATATACAAAAACATGATATAAAGCGATGTACTACAACTTCACAAACCTGGTGCGATGTGCAGTAGTTTCATTAGCGAAATACACGCTGACTGGGGAGTGACTTGGAGCAAATGGAAGAGGGGACTCGGAGCGTCAAAAACTAAACTGAAACTTTTAAAATAGGTTAATATGTTGTTTTCAGCGAGTACAGCATTTTCAAGATTATAAACGTTAACATGGTGATCTAATTATTATTAAGTATATGTAAGATCTAAATATTGGAGATATCAGGGGATCTTTCATTATGGATACAAGCCTTTTTTTTTTACTTTCAGACTTGTTTCCTCCATGCATTCCTGACCCCTTACTGTATTTCCTGTAGTTCCCAGTATTCCGTAAATAATAGGTAATTCCTTACTCAAACTTGAAATAATTCCTAAATGTCAGAGGATTTTACACCTGCGCCCGAGTCCCGCTCTTTAATTAAGAGACATTTGATCCTGGTCTAGTCCCGGTTCAGTTCTGGTTTTAGTCCAGACCAAGAGCGGGAGGAGGGGAGTTTGACAATGTGGGCACTGTTCAAACTGAAGTCCCAAAACGTTTAGAAACTTGACACTCGTAGCTGAGGGACAAGACAATAGGACACAGTTTTAATCTGTTATTTTTATTTTTTTATTTTATTATTATT
>KN480121.1:5926-20238 GCA_000787095.1 Periophthalmodon schlosseri
GAGTGAAAGAGGAGGGGAAAGGGAGACAGAAAGAGGGGATGAGAGAAACAAATAAAAATGTTTATTTATTTATTTACTGATTTAAAGACTAGGCCTAAAGTTACTTCCATTACGACACTATTTCAGGCAGATTCTCATTGTGAGTTTAAACTCTGGCGACATTTCATATTGTTGTTATTCAGACTGTAGAATGAGATGATGTCATACTCCAGGTGGGGTCAGGGGTCACACACTGTTCTACAGATTACATTGGTAACTTCACAAATACTGAACTTGATCATTTCTATAGAGACTAGAACCAAGAACTCACTGTGTTACAACAACAACCACCACAACAACATCCACAACAACAACCACAACATCCACAACTACCACAACAACCACAAAAACAACCAAAACAACAACTACAACCACAACAACCACACACACACACACACACACACACATACACACACACACACAGTTCTACAGATTACATTGATAAATTCACAAATGCTGAACTTGATCATTTCTATAGACTACAGCCTAGAAATCACTGTGTAACAACAACAACCACAACCACCATAACAACAACCACAACAACAACCACAACAGCAACCACAACAACAACAACCACGACAACAACAACAACAACCTGTGTTAAATATGGTTGGTCTGTAGAATGTGTGATGTCATCTGTGTTAAATATGATTGGCCTGTAGAATGTGCGATGTCATATGTGTTAAATATGATTGGCCTGTAGCAAGTTTGGGTTTGTATAGAAATAATAAATTGTACTGTTCAAGTAATGTTCCAACAGTTTTGTGGGACCCAACACATGGACCACACTTTGAGAACCACTGGCTTACATCTGAGACACAGCAATACTTTCAATACAATCCTTCCTGGTCTGGTCCTGGTCCAGTTCTGGTCTAGTTCTGGTTCTAGTCTCTGGTTCTGGTTTTAGGCCCTGTTCCAGTTCTGGTTCTGGTCTCTGGTACTGGTCTAGTTCTGATTCTGGGTGTTTCCGGGTTTTATTCTGAAATACGAACCTATGCCAAAACTCGCGCTCTTGACGTCACTCGCGCTAATCCTCCGCGCGCCTCACGCCTCTGACGTGACTCACGAGACCCACCGGACTGGAGGCGTGCTGGTGTCCGTCTGTGTGCGCGCGCGTCCTGTGTCATCTTCATCCTCCTGTGTCAGATGCCCTCCCATCCTACTGTATCCTTGTGTGTCAGATGCCCTCCCTGTCCTAGGTTAAATGTTTTGGTTTCACTGTCCCGCAGACTGTAAGAGCTGCTTCATTATTCACATCTGCATCTATCAAATATCAGAGAAAACATCTGACCTGCACTGTGGGCCAGGGACTTCTGAACCTGTTTTAGACCTGGTTTAAAGTTGGTTTAGTCCTAGTTTAGACCTGATTCAGTCCTGGTTTAGTCCTGGTTTAGTCCTGGTTTTAAACCTGATTTAGTCCTGAAGGTAGACCAAAAGACTGCCCTAAACCATGTCAGCCATGCCATGACAGTTTAGGAGAGTATAGAAGGTTTAAAAGAACAAACAAATTAATCTGATTTGAATAAACTTTAATGAAATAAAAACATCTCCATGGTCAGATTCACAGAGACACAAGGGTCAGGGAGACGGGGTTCAGAGGTCACAGGTGGTTTCAGGGTTCAGAGGTCGCGGTTCACTCAGAGCTGTCACTCAAAACGCTACTGCGGACTTCTTTCCAGGTCAGAATTTGATTGGACAAAGTCTGAACCTCAGCAGCGAGCGACAGGAGATGAGAGAGGGAGGAGCTCTGAGGAAAGAGGATCACGGGTAATGTCTGTGGCAGTATGTTTGAATTTAAACATTCTATATTATACAAAATTGACTCTGAGATTTAAGCCATGTTGTAATGCTGTTACCTCCTCAAAAACATACCTGGAGTTGTGTTTTGTTTCATTCACACATGTTTGAGTAACACTTTATTATTAGTCTGTCTACATCTCCAAAGCTCCAAATGCTCTGTTCCACCTTGTGATGTCATGAAGTGGTAGTTTTCAAGTTAACAGCTCCTTTTTGTCTCATTCAGACTGCTTTACTCTTCAGTACTCTAGAATAACCTTAAATTGTTGCTTTTATTTTGGAATATTTTTGTTTTACCTTTTGTTCAGTTGAAAGTCCCTCTCAGTAGAACAATGGTAAAATCTGCTGTTGCACCAAGGAGTGAAGCAGAGGCTAAAACAATAGCTGTAACTTCAACGTGTGCCAAATCAAGAGCTGAAATGGTCCAAATGATTCTAGTGAAGGTGTATGGACTTTAAAAACACAGTGGAGCACTTCCTATATTACCACATGACATCACAAGGTGGAACAAAGTGTTTTCAGTCTGAGAGAAGAACACAGCCTAAATATGCAGGGTTTGTGTGTTAAACACGTGTGAATGAAACAAAACAACTCCAGGTCTGTTTGTGACGAGGAAACATTAGAACAGATCAGAGAATAACCTAATACAGGCCCTTTAAAGCTGGACACAGTAGCCCTAAAGGCCAGTCCAGACCATAGGCTGTATATATAAATGGACATAGCTAACCTGTTAGCTGCCGTGTTCCAAACAGGAAGTGAGGCTGGGTGTGATTCGACTCCACTGACTCTGGCTCCAGTTCACTTTCTATGTAAAACTGTGGCTCCTCTCTCTGTAACTGCTGCTGTCAGACTCAAAATGTTCGTATTAACCCAAACTCTACATGATCATGGGGTTTTTATTTAACTATTTTGTCCCTAAATCAAGATATAAACATTAATAACAGACCAATCAGGTGCCTTCTTTCCCACTGCTGGTCACTGCTGCTACCATCAGCAACAGGTTTAATTGACAGCATTGCTAAGTGCCCGCACCGCTGGTTTGGCAGGGAGGGGGAAGGGGCGTTAACAGCCTTCAACAGCCTTACTCCTGCTCTAGCCTTACTCCAGCCTTACTCCTGCTTGGCTCGATGATACTCGCGGTCAGAATTCCAAATATGGAACAGGGCTCTAGATTAGCAGCTATAACTGCTAGCCTCAATGAGCTTCATTTGGAGCTGAACAGTGTGGATGATGTCACACTCACTTAGTCCACTTCTTTATAGAGTCTATAGTCCAGCCCAATCAGGTCTGCTCTTGCAAAAAATACAGTGAATACATTTTGTCCAAACCATTGGAGAAGTAAAGTCCACACTCAGATATTCATAATGGTGTAAATTTGATGTGATGCACTAACCATCTCCGTGAGGCGTTCAGGAGCATTGGAACTGCGCCGGACAAACGAGATCTTCTGCTCCAGAGTCTCAGTGAAGTCCAGGAACATCCGCACCACCTCCACTACATATCTACAAGAGGATCGTTGCCATGGGGATGAACAATTCAAAACAAAGTATTATATCTTTTGAAATGGAAAAAATCCTCACAGGCTCAAACCCATGAATACAAGAGTGTGCACCTAAAACCCAAATCCTGTGACATATGCTCCTGTTTAGGAGTTAGATTTTACACAAAAAGGTCAGAGTGACTAACTGAAAAACTGTTGGCTAATGCTAGCTAGCTTGTGACTGTGAATGTTATTTAAGAGGGACTTGTTTAATAGCACAAATCAGCTCACCTGTTGTAGTTCAGCTAAGTCAGTTCTTTCTGGTCAGATTGTCACACCCCCAAGGAATGTGGATGACATTAGTTGCAAAGTATCAATACTATTTGAAACTCCAAAGTGCAGAAAAGCATATTTATAACAGCAACTTCTATCAGTTCCCACACACCACAGCCGGTAAATATATGTTTATTTTGCCCTTTACCCTCTGCATCTGCCCCAAACCTCTCAGGAGCAGATCTGAGCCTGGTCCTGGTCACGAGTACCTAGCCAGAGGTGTTACCAGGTGGGCAGGGACTGGCAGGTGTTACCTATGCAGGTGGGCAGGGACTGGCAGGTGCGTCTGTCCCAGGGGCCTCAGGAGTCTCTGTCTGAGCCCAGTCTGGTCCCGGAGCACATCCTGGAGGTGAGAGCAGAAGAGCTGCAACCGCTCGAACTGACGCACTGAAAGAGAGACAGGTTAGAGACAGGTGACAGGTGAGAGACAGGTGAGAGAGACAGGTTGAGAGACAGGTTGAGAGACAGGAGAGAGACGAGAGAGACAGGGTGAGAGACAGGGTGAGAGACAGGGTGAGAAAGAGTGAGAGACAGGCGAGAGACAGGGTGAGAGACAGGCGAGAGAGGGGTGAGAGACAGGCGAGAGACAGGCTAGAGACAGGAGAGAGACAGGATGAGAGACAGGGTGAGAGACAGGGTGAGAGACAGGGTGAGAGACCGGCCAGAGACAGGCCAGAGACAGGCCAGAGACAGGATGAGAGATAGGCCAGAGACAGGGGCAGAGACAGCCTAGAGACAGGGTGAGAGACAGCCCAGAGACAGGGTGAGAGACAGGGTGAGAGACAGGGTGAGAGACAGGGTGAGAGACTGGGTGAGAGACTGGTCTCACCCGTCTTGCCTTTCAAACTCACTGAGGTGAAATGGGTGAGTGACATCTGCATTAAGTTTATCCATCTGCAACAACTCCATCTGTAACTGTAACTGAACCACAGAGACCGGTCAGAAACCAGGACTAAACTGGGACTAAACCAGGGACTAAACCCATACCTGGTCCAGTTCTCTCTGCGCTTGAATTCGCTCTTCGGCTCTGGACAGGTGAGAGGAGAAGGTGGGGCTTGTGTCAGAGAGGGCGGAGTCTACCTCCTCCTGAAACAAAACAGTGATTTTCCTTTTGAACATTTACTATGAACGCTCCACATCATTAAGGCTGTATATAGAGGTCAGAGCTTTTTCTATTCTACAAGAAGATTTGAATACATTTTAAAGAGTGGGTATTCTGCAAAATTGACTTTTTTTTTTAATCTTTCTCCCATGTTCCCTCATCAAAAACATGCCTGAAGAGGTTTTAAATGCCATCTATGTATGTTTTTAGCAATCTCTCCAGGGCCCTATTCAAACCCTCCTTATAGTTAGCAGTACAAGCCTGTACGAGGCTCTGCCCACCAGCCTACGTCACCCATGCTCCCGCACAACAATCCTCCATAAATATACAAAAACATGATACAAAACTGTACACAGCAACTTGACAAACCTGATGTGATGTGCAGTAGTTTCATTAGTGGGATGCAGCTGATTGTGTTGTGATAGTGCTCTGAAGGGGGAGTGACTTAGCACAGAGAGCAAAGGGAGGGGACACTCAGAGCGTCAAAAACGAAAGTGAAACTTATAAAACATGTTAATACGTTGTTTTGAGTGAATATCGCCTGTCCTCTGCAGCAAGTGATCAGTTCTCACCTGTCTCAGGGCTCCTCTGGACACACATCTGGACAGAACACTGGCAGCAGGAGTCACAGAGAACGTGCTCAGCTCCCTCTGCAACATCTGGAACAAACAAGAGAAGAAGAAGTTTACAGTGAGGAAGAGACTCACAAAAAAACATAGGGAGTCCGGTCGGGTCTCCGGTCAGGTCTCCGGTCCAGACTCCCTGGTCTCTGGCCCAGACTCCCTGGTCCAGACTCCCTGGTCTGGTCCGGTTCCTGGTCCGGTTCCTGGTACGGTTCCTGGTATGGTTCCTGGTACGGTCTCTGGGCCTAGTCCTGGTCCTGGTCCTGGTCCTGGTCCTGGTCCTGGTCCTGGTCCTGGTCTCTGGCTCATGTATTTTTAAGTGTCCTGGTTCTGACCCAAAGCTTCAGACTCAGCACAAACTCACGTCAACCCTAACCCTAACCCACAGAGGAGGTCATTCAAACACCTGTAGGAGTCTGGGAATCCTAACATTAAATACAGAGAAAAAAGAAAGGGAAGGGGAGAGAGGGAAGAGGAGAGAGGGAAGAGGAGAGGTCATTTAGGAACAGCTGCAGCTTTGGGGATACATTACTTTATACAGAGAGAAGAGAGAGGGGAGAGAGGGACCGAGGTGGGGAGAGAAAGAGAAAGAGGAAAGAAAAGAGGGAGGTCATTAAAATACCTGCAGTTTGGGGATGCACTACTTTAAATACAGACAGAAAAGAGAGAGGAGAGAGGGAAAAGGAGAGGAGAGAGAGAAGAGGAGAGGAGAGAGGAGGAATGGAGAGAGAAAAGGAGAGATGAGGAGCGAGAGAAGAGGAGAGAGGAGAGGAGAGAGGAGAGAGATGAGAAAGAAGAGGAGAGGAGAGAGGAGAGAGAGAAGAAGA
Organism: Periophthalmodon schlosseri; assembly: GCA_000787095.1. NCBI lineage: Eukaryota > Metazoa > Chordata > Actinopteri > Gobiiformes > Gobiidae > Periophthalmodon > Periophthalmodon schlosseri. The sequence goes on from KN480121.1 coordinate 12,128, forward strand.
GGAGCTAGAGAGGAGGAGGAGAGAGAAGGGGAGAGGTAATTTAGGAACACCTGCAGCTTGGGGATACACTACATTAAATATAGAGAGAAAGAGGAGAGAAGAGAAGAGAAGAGAAGAGAGGAGACAGAGAGAGGAGAGAGGAGAGAAAGAGAAGAGGAGAGAGGAGAGAAAGAGAAGGGGAGAGAGGAGAGAAAGAGGAGGAGAGAGAGGAGAGAAAGAGGAGGAGAGAGGAGACAAATAGAGGAGGAGAGAGGACAGAGAGAGAAGAGGTGAGAGGGGTCAGACAAAGAGAGGAGAGGAGAAGTCATTTAGGAACACCTGCAGTTTAGGGATTCACTACTTATATACAAATACAGAGAGAAGGGAGAGAGAAGAGAGAGAGATGATGAGAGGAGAGTGAAGAGGGAGAAGAGGAGAGTGAAGAGGGAGAAGAGGAGAGAGGGAAGAAGAGAGGTCAGATATGGGCTTTAAATACAGAGAAGAGAGAGGGAGAGGTGAGGTTTGTATTTGAAAAAGTCATTATTTACCAATTACTAGATACTTGTACAAAATGTAATATATCACATTACTTAAGTTACCGGCTCAAGAAATGTAACTAGTCATGTAACTAGTAAAATTATTTTGAGATTACATTAGCTGTAATACTGTGTAAATGAATCAAATATTTATGTTTTTTAATTTAAACAGATCAGTATCATCACAACACATCTGTTTTAAAATGTCTCAAATTTCATGGCTCCAACTACAGAAATGTGTAACAGCTGCAGCTTCTCTGGGGTTAAAGAGCAGAAGTCAGGTCTGTAGGAAAGCAAGAAACTAAATATGTACTGTATAACAGTAATGTGAATGTTACTTTAAACTGTAATACAATTACAATAAGTATTTGTGCCTCCGTTACACTCAACACTGCTGCTAAATGAATTATTCTAACCACTTTTACTTGAGCGACATTTTCAACAGCCTGTCCACTAAACTAAAGTAAACTAAACTAGCTCGAACACGGCGGTTTGATCCAAGTCTGAGTCAGCGCAAAACACTGAATGAATAAAACAAATACATATAAAAGTAGAGCTCATTTTAAACAGAAAAAACAAAACAATTTACACGTAAAGGACTCACTGTGGTCAGACTGTGGTCAGAGTGTCGCACAAACGCGTCGTGAGGCGCAGAGCCGAGGAGTTTACTTAGTTTAATTAAAATGAGAAGTTAAATCAAAATGAGAAAAATGAAACAAACAAACAAACAAAAAGAAAAACTAAACTCAGAAAACAAGAAAAGGCGCCTTCGGTTTGAGCATGTTTCTGCTTCCGGTGTGTGCTGCCCTCCCGTGGACTCTCCGAACACCTGCACCGGAGGAAATAAAAAAAAAAGTTTTTATTTATTTTACTCGTTATTTTAAATTCAGGCACAAGAGTTTGGAGTGTAACACGTATGCATATTCAAAAATACTGTACTTACATAAAAATATTACATTTTGATAATTTTCTGCTTTAAAAATGCGTTTTTATAAACATTGAGGAAGTGTTGTTTTATTACAAAAACGTTTTTATTTCAGTCCGTACTTTATTTCGACTTTAGACACAATAATTTAGATTTTAACAGATAAAAAATTTAAATAGATGCTATTAAAAAAAGAAAGAATAAAAGCATAATTATTACTGCGTTCAAATGTTTTGGTTGCTATTATAAATATTTCCAATAAAAATTTGGTTTCTCTGCGCATGCGTGAGCCCCTGGTCCCAGCAATGCAGTGATCACAAGGCGTACGCTGTTTTTCACTTTTATTCATAGTTTTAAGCATTAACACGATATATTTGTAACATTTGGATATACGTACAGGTTTATTCTGTTGCTTAAAGGTAGGTAAAACCATATTTGTGGTTTTGTTTTTAACTTATTTAGCCGTAAGATACCGGGCTAACGGAACTATGCTAACGTGCTAATGCGGCTAGCTTTAGATTCACGCCCAAAACAAAAACATTTCTGTGAAAATCTGAACTTTTAAGCACGTGCTTTAAAGTTTACTCTGTGCACACGGGATCACGGGGCTGTGGTCAGTCTGTGGCGTGACACCGGGGCTTGCACGAGCTTTGCGTCCAAGACTAAGTTTGTTTTATGTGGATATAATCTCAGGGTCTCAGCGGCTGATCTCATTAACGCTGATCGAAGCAGAGAGACACAGTCAGCAGCTCGTTCTGCCGCGAGGAGCCTGGAGCGGGCCATGAGCTAATCCCCGGGCCCTGGAGGAGAGAGGGGCCGTCCGGAGGAGCTGAGTGGGACAGAAGAAGGGAGACGAGCCGGGAGAGAAGAGGGAAGAGACCCGGATAGGAGGGGAGAGAGGTGCTGCAGAGGAGGACAGGAGAGGGGGACAGGAGAGGGAAGAGACCTGGAGAGGAGGGGAGAGAGCTTGGAGAAGGGAGACTAGGGAACCCGGGTAAGGAGAGCAGAGAGGCAACCACGAAGAAAAAGGGATCAGAGAGAAGAGGATAGAAGGACTGGAGAGGAGGAGTTGCTGAGAAGATGGGGAACAGTGCTCTAAAGTCCCACCTGGAGACCTCTCAGAAGACTGGAGTGTTCCAGCTCATGGGAAAAGGCCTACAGGAGGTGAGGAGTAGACAGAGTACACACCAGTGTCACCAATAACAACACTGTGGGTAACAGTTTAGAGTAGGGTGACCAGATGTCTCTATAGTCCCAGTTTTTTAAAAGAAACGTCCCTGTGTAAAGAGAGCCATAAATAGTCATTTGTTTAGCTAAAATACAGAGAACCATGCTTGAAAGTAACCATAAGGTAAAAAAAAATGCACCGACACAAGTCCCTCAGATTCTGACTGACACAAGTGAGTTAATTTTGAAAATCTGGTCACCCTAGTTTAGGGGCGTGAACGATTTGTGAAAAATATGACACTTCACACCAATGAGTATTAAAGCTAGAAAAATAATCTCCATAGTAACCTATAGAAACCAACATCCAGAGTTAAACTGTGTTTTGCTATGGACCCTGCCTCAGGGATTACACAGACCTTCAAAACATTGGTCCAAAGAGTGACATTTGTATGTCTGTGAATATGTGACCTCTGTGTGATAGGGGTCTGTGTGACGGGTCTGTGTGACAGGGATCTGTGTGACAGGGATCTGTGTGACAGGGGTTGGTATCAAGTCCCTCAGATTCTGACTGACACAAGTGAGTTAATTTTGAAAATCTGGTCACCCTAGTTTAGGGGCGTGAACGATTTGTGAAAAATATGACACTTCACACCAATGAGTATTAAAGCTAGAAAAATAATCTCCATAGTAACCTATAGAAACCAACATCCAGAGTTAAACTGTGTTTTGCTATGGACCCTGCCTCAGGGATTACACAGACCTTCAAAACATTGGTCCAGAGAGTGACATTTGTATGTCTGTGAATATGTGACCTCTGTGTGATAGGGGTCTGTGTGACAGGGGTCTGTGTGACAGGGGTCTGTGAGACAGGCGTCTGTGTGACAGGAGTCTGTGTGACAGGAGTCTGTGTGACAGGAGTCTGTGTGACAGGAGTCTGTGTGACAGGAGTCTGTGTGACAGGAGTCTGTGTGACAGGAGTCTGTGTGACAGGAGTCTGTGTGACAGGTCTGTGTGACAGGTCTGTGTGACAGGGTCTGTGTGACAGGAGGTCATGGGTTTAAATAAACTCTTGAGAGGTTTTTGCCTTTGTTGACATTTTAAATTTCAGGCATAGTTCATCCCTCACTTCTTCAGGAGGAAGACGTCTCCTGCTCTGTTTCTGTTCTGTTTCTGTTATGAAAATACTAAAGAATAGTTTTAATGTTTGTCAGTGTTACAGTGGATGGTTGATATTGTGTTGTTATTCTAATACATTTGTTTTGTCAGTTTCCGGAGGAGCTGCAGCGTCTGACCTCAAACCTTCGCACCGTCGACCTGTCTGGAAACAAGATCGAGGTGCTTCCTGCTTCGATCGGGAACTTCCTACATATGAAGAGTCTGACACTCAACTCAAACAGGCTCAGTGAGTAAACCAGGTTTACCTGATAAAAACCATGTTATCATAACTTTACGGCACTTAAACTAAACCAGACAGGCTCAGTGAGAGTACACTTTATGTTTGATCATAATATTTGAGCATCGCCATATCACACTTAATAAAGTAAACAGTGAGTGTAAACCAGACTCACTATGGAAACCACCTGAATAGACTCAACAGCTTTACCTGATCAGAACCAAATCATTATAAACTAAAGGAGGGATGCACCGATGCAACCTTTTCACTTCCAATATCGATACTTTGACTTCAAGTATCTGCCAATACCAGATATGAACCGATACCAGTGCAGGGACAGAAAGTGTTTCTTATTTCCTTAAACACAGTTCACTTGTTCCACACAGTCAGTGGTGTTCTGTAACTGTGATGTCTCACATCAGACTGAAGCTTTGGGCACCATGAGATGCTCTGGGCCAAACTCAGCCTGTAAACAGTCTGATTACATCCAATTAAAGCCCAACCAGGATATGAACCAATATCATGGAACCGATACTGATCCAGCTCATTATTCAGCATCTGCACAGATATTTGATAAAAGTATCGGTATCGGTGCATCCCTAAACTAAAGGCAAACAAAGGTTCAGTGTTTGTGTATTTATTTTTAGGGTCTGAATAATGATCTTTAATGGGGGGTGTATAAATCCACAATAAGCATAAAGAGCCTTTGTCTGGTACAACCAGAACATCACAGCTCATCAAACTCTTTGGTTTTGCAGCTGAATCACAATCACTACATCTGTAACGCAAAAACATGATTTTTACACAATTTAAAGACATTTGAAGAATACACACAACAGGAAATGTCCAAACACATGAGTAATGAGGCAGCTGGTGATGAAGGGAGACTCATGACCTTTGTGTGTTTGTCATGTGCTTGTTTTTTCAGCATTAAAATGGTTTGATTCATAATGTAATCATAGACAAAACTATTTTACATTATCACATGACTGTCTAATTTGGGTTGCCAGTTTCAAAGCTGAAATCCAGTTATTTTAAACCTAAAATGCGTCTCTCTGATCTGAATGGTCACTACCTAAACCCCAGCACCTGCAGCCAATCATGACTCAGTGCAGCCTCTGCAGCTCAGGGATTGAATTCTGGAGGTTCTGAGCTGACGTCGCCGCAAACATCATGCTGCGTGCTGTCAGCGCCCCCTATGGATAGCTGCAGATCACACTAGCAAGCAGCCAATTTTTTTTCATTTGTACCAAAATGACTATGCAACGCTGCCGAATCCAATGAGTATCACTGATTAATAAAATAAAACTGGAGAAGGAAGTGCGTACGTCACAGTGGGCATGTACCTCAGTTAGCGCATACATCACAGTGGGCGTGTACCGGTAGAGGTGAAAACGGGAGTAGATCAGCAAAATGGCATCTTGAAAATAAGAGATTAAAGATTACTCCAAATACAACTTCAAAGGCTCAGTGAGAAGAAACAACTAGAACATGGTTAAATATCTGAACAGTTTCAGAATAGTTCTTGTGATTGTAATACATTTTTAAAATGGTAAAAGCGCAGGTTACTGTTCCTTTAAATCCTGTTTTGTGTCCTCACAGCGAGTCTTCCTCCAGAGATTAGCAAACTGAAGAAGCTGGAAACGCTGAGCCTGAACCAAAACCAGCTCCAGCGCGTCCCAGGGGCCCTGTGTGAGCTCAAAGCCCTGAGAACGCTCTCTCTGTCGGGTAACCTCCTCTCAGAGCTGCCCCCTGGGCTCGGAGCTCTGAGGCACCTGGATTTACTGGACCTGTCCCACAACAAGATCCAAACCATCCCCCCAGAAGTGCAGGAGCTACAGGCCATCGAACTCAACCTCAACCAGAACCAGGTACAGAACCAGTACAGAACCAGGTGCAGGTACAGAACCAGGTACAGGACCAGAACCAGGTACAGAACCAGTACAGAACCAGAACCAGGTACAGAACCAGGTACAGAACCAGAACCAGGTACAGAAACAGGTACGGGTACAGAACCAGAATCAGGTATGGAACCAGAATCAGGTACAGAATCAGGTACAGAACCAGGTACAGAACCAGGTACAGAACCAGGTACAGAACCAGGTACAGAACCAGGTACGGGTACAGAACCAGAATCGGGTACGGAACCATAAAGAAAAAAAAAAAGGTTTATTCTTTGTCACAGCAGATATGGACAGGGCCCTGGCCACAGACTGGTAGCTTTCTGGCGTTCTAAACAAGAGTCCCTCTGAGTCCCTCTGAGTCCCTCTGAGTCCCTCTGAGTCCCTCTGAGTCCCTCTCACAGTCTCTCACAGCCTCTGAGTCCCTCTGAGTCCCTCTGAGTCCCTCTGAGTCCCTCTGAGTCCCTCTGAGTCCCTCTGAGTCCCTCTGAGTCCCTCTGAGTCCCTCTGAGTCCCTCTGAGTCCCTCTGAGTCCCTCTGAGTCCCTCTGAGTCCCTCTGAGTCCCTCTGAGTCCCTCTGAGTCCCTCTGAGTCCCTCTGAGTCCCTCTGAGTCCCTCTGAGTCCCTCTGAGTCCCTCTGAGTCCCTCTGAGTCCCTCTGAGTCCCTCTGAGTCCCTCTGAGTCCCTCTGAGTCCCTCTGAGCTGTCTCCCCTGTCTCTCGCTGTCTCTCGCTGTCTCTCGCTGTCTCTCGCTGTCTCTTGCCTCAGAGTCTCTCCTCTGAGTATTTCTACCTGAATGACAAACGTGGTCAGGTGACCATCTTTACTCTTGCAGACAGGTAAAACACAGTTATGTGAAGAATGGGACAGAGCTTCACACATGTTCATGTCTCCTCTGGGTCTGACACACTCACACAGATCAAATGCATTTACACACAAGACATATGATGATTTTCTTCACTATATGATACACATATGTTTCCATCACATGGGTTGGAGTCCTGATGGGTTGTGGGTTGTATTCCAGATCTCATCTGTGGCGCCCTCCATCGCTCAGTGTCCTCGGTTGAAGGTTCTTCGTTTGGAGGAGAATTGTCTGGAGCTGTCGGCAGTCCCTCAGTCGGTGCTGGTGCAGTCTCAAGTGTCTCTGCTCTCTCTGGAGGGGAACCTGTTTGAGGTGAAGAAACTCCGAGACCTGGAAGGATACGACAAGGTACTGCTCTGCTCTGTTACCATCTGGCCCGTCCGACCATATGCAAAATACAACATTCAGTCCATCCATCCATCAATTTCTTCCTCTTATCCGGGGCCGGGTCGCGGGGGCAGCAGTCTAAGCAGAAACTCCCAGACTTCCCTCACCCCAGACACTTCCTCCAGCTCCTCCGGTGGGACCCCAAGGCGTTCCCAGGCCAGCCGTGAGACATAGTCCCTCCAGCGTGTCCTGGGTCTTCCCCGGGTCCTCCTTCCTGTGGGACATGCCCGGAACACCTCCCTAGGGAGGCATCCAGGAGGCATCCTGAACAGATGCCCGAGCCACCTCAGCTGCTCCTCTCAACGTGGAGGAGCAGCGGCTCTACTCCGAGCTCCTCCCGTGTGAGCTCCTCACCCTATCTCCACTCTGCGGAGGAAACCCATTTCGGCCGCTTGTATCTGTGATCTGGTCCTTTCGGTCATTACCCAAAGCTCATGACCATAGGTGAGGGTAAAACGTAGATTGACCGGTAAATCGAGAGCTTTGCCTTTGGACTTAACTCCTTCTTTACCACAACAGTCCGATACAGCAACCACATCACTGCAGACGCTGCACCAATCCGCCTGTCAATCTCACGGTCCATCCTTCCCTCACTCGTGAACAAGGAGGAGCTGTGTGGTTTTCGTCCCGGTCGCAGAACACTGGACCAGCTCTATACTCTCCATTGGGTCCTCAAGGGTTCATGGGAGTTTGCCCAACCAGTCCACATGTGTTTTGTGGATCTGGAGAAGGCATTTGACCATGTCCCTCGTGGTGTTCTATGGGGGATGCTCTGGGAGTATGGGGTCTGGGGCCCTTTGCTAAGGGCTGTCCGGTCCCTGTATGACCACAGCAGGAGCTGTGTTCACATTGCCGGCAGTAAGTCAGACGTGTTCCCGGTGCATGTTGGACTCTGCCAGGGCTGCCCTCTGTCACTGGTTCTGTTCATTGTTTTTATGGACAGAATTTCTAGGCGCAGC
>KN480124.1:0-23623 GCA_000787095.1 Periophthalmodon schlosseri
ACATACACACACACACACACAAAACAAATAAATACACAAGTCCATTTAAATCATTAAAAAGAGGTGCAGGTGTGAGTATAAATGTTTTTACTAAATTGCATTTGTGGCACCAAAGTAACCAATTTTGTTTGTCCTTGAAATACAAAAAACATCATCTCAGTTCTGGTGCAGCTAGTCCTTAGACTTATGTAATCATGTGATCTTGTATTAAATGTTCCCGTATCAATGATTGACAAGCAAGTGAGATATTCAGGCAGTCTATGAAGTAGTCCCTTATAAATACATTTTATGCAGTGTTGTTCTCTTCTGACAGATAGCGATGGCCAACCTACTTTTCATAGAGTGTACAGTGATGGGTTTTAAATTCATCACTTGTTAAAAAATGAAGGGCTGAGTTAAAGAGTGTATCTAAAGGTTTCAAAGTAGAGGCTGAAGTCTGCATGTATATTATATCTCCATAGTCTAGAACAGAAAGAAAGGTTGCTTGAACAATTTCTTTTTTGCTATTGGGAGTTTTAGTAATGACTTATTAAAACAATGAACATGTCAAATGACTTTTACACAAGATTGAGTAACTAGTTAATAATTTTTGCTGTTACAGAAGATGTGCAATAGGTTATTTTTACCACTAGATGGAGATGGTGAGCCTCCTATACTTGCAACTATGGGCTTTAGGTAGAGAACACTCTGGACAGTGCACTTTGCTAGATTAAAAACAGCACTGAGAGCAAAACCAATATGATTTGATATTTATATTGTTGTGAATAATATGCCCACAGTAATATATATTTTCAAAGCAGGTGCTATCTTTGGTATGAATAGGGCCATAATATCCCACAAAGAAAGCCTGAATAGGTCTGTGTAGGTCAAGTGCAATGCTATGCCTGGACCAACATGTCAACTCATTAGTTATTGGTCTCAGATGAGTGGGAAGGGTAAACAAGGGGAGAGGGCTCGAGCACTTTAGCACACTTAACACAAGAGTGTGCACACAAGCGGTGATTTGGAAAGCATACGCGATGATGCATGTGCCCGTCGCCAGCTTCAAAACACTACTACCTGACGACCATGTTTGCAAAAGGAGGAGGAGGGCCAGGATGTTTGGTTTCCCTCTGTCTTTCCCTCATTTCCCCACACCCCACATGACTTATGACTTTTAAATATAGGTCTTTATAGACTGATATGCATGTGTCTGTTTTTCAGTTGTAGTTAGTTGTAATTAAAAGCAACACATTGAAACATTTTTGAACACTTGAGGTGACCCAACAATCAGTGTGCAGACTTGCACTGGAGGTGTACCTAATATGTCTTCTCATTGTATTTCAGCCATAATTTATGAATTCAGTCTATTTATATTGGTAATATTATACAGCAATGTACAGTTTATCTTTGAATACAATTATATTGCACTCACTTTTAGACAAAATAATGCATAATTTTGTCTTTTTTTTTTTTTTTTTTGACTATTCGAGGCCACTAGTATTGTCACGATACTAAAGTTTCAAACTCGATTTCAATACTAAGGAATTCACTCAATACTTGATACCAATTATGATAAAACAAAGAAGATAAAAATGTTCCTTTTTTAGTAATAGAATGTAATTTTCATATACAAAATAATAGTACTTTTTTTATCTTAGCATGAGATCTTATATTCATTCTGATAAAGCTCAAAATCATACTAAAACTGTTAAGGAAAGCTCAAATTTTGTCCTGTTTATGTTGATTTTTTGCAGTATCGATACTTGCTCAAATGAGTACCTAGTTTCAATATTACTTTTAGTATCAATAAGTATCTGATTTTTGATACTTTTGACAGCACTAGAGGCCACACATAAAAACACCAGTCACAGGAGGGGAGCAAAGGATGGAATTATTTATTTTGGTGCAGATCCAGTCAATTTTTCCTTATTGCACTTTGACCCCCATAGTCCCAGGCTGTCCACTATGCCCAATACAAAATACAGTCACCTGGAAATCATCAAACCACTTCTACTAAGTAGATAAGTAGTACTTCTAGTACTTAGAAGTTCTAGTACTTAGTGCTCCTATTAAGTAGTAGGTACTTACATTTATATAATCTTAAAACACGTTGGAATATAAAATATTGGATGGGATTAGTGTGTAAACATCACCTTGATTCTCTTCCTGGAGTCCCCCATCTGTTCCTGTGTGTGTTTATGGCCCTCATTACACATGTTAAGGCTATCCTGCATTTCACAACTCTGCCCATGAAAGAGCTGTGGATGGATGGATGGGCGGAGAGAAAGAGGATGAGTGAGAGAAAAAAAAAACTTGAGTCATTTTTCAAGCTTGTTTTTACAACCTAGATAAGGCTTTTGACTTGCATGTGCTCTTAATGGACACAAACTAAGTCGTGCATAGACTGGCAGGAGAGTATAGACTCTGCTGTGACCCTGAATTTCACTCCTCCTTCAGGAATAACACTGCTGGAGCCAAAGGAACCAGAAGGCGACTGTGTTTCCTACCTTTTCCTACCACAAATCACTGATAATGTACTTAACCAGACACTGGGACTACGCCACACACCCTCACAAAGGCAAACTGGTAGCCAAATAACACAATATAACAGTACTGGTGCGGTACAGTCTTTGGGTTAATATTAAAGACAAAAGATGTGGGCATATTATCAAAAAGTAGATAATATTGTGAGTGTTGTTTTGAAGATATGCAACATTTGAAAAAAAAAAAAAAAAATGACAAAAAGGAAATGGAAACAAAACTAAACTTCCAAATATGGGCATAAAGTGATATTTCTGCAGATTTTTGCGGTAATTCTACAGTCATTTCACATTCATCTGATACTTTAAACTCAACTTATTTTAAAGACATGTTTTAAGATTTGATAATATCAATCTCACTAAAATGTGTATTCAGACGATAAATTGATATCGTCTGAATATCGTTTTTGCATTACTCCCAAAAATATCGAGATTTTTGTAAATATCACTTTATCTACTACATTATCGTAACTTTTTATTACCACCACTATTACTACCACTACTACTACTACTACTAACTACTACTACTACTCCTACTACTACAACAACTACTACTACTAGTACTACTACAATGATGTTTCTGAAGATACTACAACACTACTACTACTAGTACTACTACAATGATGTTTCTGAAGATATGAGACAGGCCTCTACTTTGACAATGTTTAAATCCAGGGTCAGAATGGTTCTGTTTAGCTGTGCATATGACTGAAAGGTTTTTATTCTGCACTCTTCTCTTTTCATGTAAATTTTATGATGATTATTTGTGATTATTTATGTTTTGATTTGTTCTATTGTGATTTTAATGTCTTTCTTATTCTGTAAAACACTTTGAATTACCTTGTACATGAATTGTGCTTTACAAATAAACTTGCCTTGCATTACCTACTGTTATAAGTACAAGTTCTGTGACAAACAATGGATAAACTTGTAGTAGCTCAGAATATAACATTTAAAGATACTCTCCCACTGCTGTTGCATCTCAGTTTATAAGCTTGAATTGAAATCATCTAGCATGACAGGACTTGATTCCACTGAGCAAATAAAGATTATAAGGTTACTCCAAAGTACATTATTATTGTTGGGATGAAGTCATTTTGCAAGGCTATCAACTGTCACTTATAAAAACAAAAATGAAACTAAATAGATTGGTCCCATATTTATGACTCAGTTAATGAACATTTATAATAAGATTTTATAGATCCATTACGTCCCTATAATAAATAATTTGAAGGTGTTTCCCAGAATACACCTGACATCAGTCATTTAGTGGTTATCTCTTCTCCAATAGGATTTCTGAATACATGACTAGCTAACACTTGAAATAATTACTACTTGCAGCAGAAGACTCCTCTCGTGTCAGGACAAAGACACAATTGCTGCAAACAGAGAAGTTAGTAAAATCTCATAAAGTGACAAAGATTAAAAAAAAACAAAACTTTAAGCATTTATTATTTTTCCATCATATGTATGATTCAAAAGTGAAGATGTTTCTAGCCCTTATTTCACTTTGACAAATTGACTCACAATCATCATGTAAGTTGTTTACAGCCACTTAAGACTTTTTAACTGATTAATTTTTCAAGCTGGGAGCCCTGTGAGACGTTTTACAAAAGTTTATGAGTGCAATGCTTTTAAGGAGATATTTTGAAACTGACAGACGGTGATTGGACGTTTGATAAATTGTATACTGAGTAGAAATATAGTGGTATAGTATAGTGGTTCTCCTTCAATTAAAGGTCATCTATAAAAGTCTCATAAAATGAGACCTGTCAGAGACAGTTAATGTTATACTACACTACTTACACTAGTAACAAACTGCTTTGTTGTTCAAGCTAAGCCATGTCCTTAACACTCAGAGCTGCCATCTTATTGTGAAAAGTGTTTTTAACAGGCCTTGGCCCAGCAGGGGACTAAGGATGGAAAATTTTAATATGCATTGTCCCTTTAATAAATAAATATAAATACGAATACAAATATTTCTCTGAACAGGATATGGATTTGGGTGAATTTCCAGCCACTGTGTAAAAATGCTTTTTTTTTAAAAATTGATTGTCAAATATAGTCATATTTTTATATATAAATAATATTTCTGAATTGTTTACCACTGATATTGTCCTAAGCCAGGGTTCATTCCAGCAACAAACAGGACAGGAATTACTTGGGGATGTTTTTGTCCTGAAACAGTTTTTTTCCCATGCTTATCTCTCTACTTGCTGGATAATTGAGATGACTGACCGGGCGTACCACAAAATCATCTTTTTGAAGTTTTGTTTTTTTTTTTGTTTGCATTAGTGTGTGCCCGTGCATGTTCACCCTCTCATTAATATCCGTGTTTCATATCAGAACCTCTCACAGCCTGACATTATCTTTTTACAGGCTTTCCTTTGGCCTGGGGCTCATGTTGGAGAACACACTTGTACCGTTTGACAACCCCAATAGTAGCACCAGACAGTGCACTCAGCTAGCATCCCTGCGCTGCATACTTGGCTGCAGCTAAACACATGGAGTGGAGTGGACACTTCAGTGCAGGCTCCACACTGTAGGTCTTGTGCACTTAGGGGATTTCCAGAGACAGGACAGCGAGTGAGTGATGCCGTGTCAACAGAAAAGTCTATTGTTCTTTATGCTGTGACCATGTTACAGAGAGATAAGTGGGTAGAAGTATCACAGACAACCACAGCTTTAGGATTTATAACCTGTCAGTAGAAATAAGCATCTCGAGTTACGCAGTTACTCTATGTGTTTTAGTGCCTTGTGCAGGAGTTTTGAGTAATAGTTGAAAAATGGCCTCATAAAGTAACTTTAACTGTCAGAGAGGAAGCACAGTCACAGTCCTAAGCAAATAAGTAATTGTACTGTTAAGGCCTTATTAATCAGAATGATATGTAAGAAGCCTACAATTTAGGTGCCATATTAAAAAGGCTTTAGGCTGGTGCATACCAAATATTATTATGGTGCAAGCTAGTAAACTAATACACGAAAATTAATCCATTTACACAAGTCTGCCAAAAGGTCTAAGTATTTGTAATAGGCAACAGGGTATTCCTTGTGTCAGCCCCAAATACAAATAAATGGAGGGAAATACAATGCCAAATACCCAAGCAACTAAAGGTAGATGCTTTGCAATGAGGAAAAGCAAAATAATTTTTTCTACACATTAGTGAAGGGGATTAGTCTTGCAATAGTAGAAATTAAGTGCTTTTTCTATGCATAGCCAAACCAAACACCAATCAATACTGATGAATCTCAAGCCTTCTGTTATGGAGGTAAATGATGCATACAGCCTTCTGCTTTCCCATACTGAAAGTACTGTAAGACCATACACTGCTCAAGTACAGCACATGTGTGTCCATGTGTTCTAATAGCTTATTAGTCTATTATTCACAGACTCCTAAGAGGCCAAATTGCTGGTTAAGCCATCCACGGTATGCTTTTCTGAGATGACAGGGCAAATATGTCTCAACGCAGTTTACGGCTTGACTTTTAAGTTACCATATAACAATAGCTTTAGGCACTGAATCAAAGCCTCGCTGACTCTCCCGTATAAACAGGCTAAAAGCTGTAAGTGCAAGGCATTTGTTATTCAGGTCCACTTCTTGGGAATAGGTGTGTTTTGACATAAAGGTGCATACCAGGAGTGGAAAATAATGTTTCTATTGACTTTGAGTGTATTTGTGTGTGTGTGTGGCACAGAGCAGGCTATTACTCATACAGGTTATTCATTGATCCGGGCGACTTAGAGGGAGTGGTGTGCAAGGCTGGGATGGGTTCGGGTTCAGGACGGAGTGAGTGAATGCAGACGCTTACAGACCACCAGCAGCTTGGTTCAGTACACTAAACTCACGTGTTTGTGGACAAAACACACACACATGCTGACCTGCTATTCCCAAAGTCACCCCTCCAAATCTCTTCCTCTTTCTATGAGTATTTACAACACATAATTTAGAATAATTGAATCAAACCAAGAGAAAATGTAAAGTGAGAGATTGTATCATACTCTCAGAATATATGCCTGTCAAATTAGTAGTTACTATTTGCAAAGTTATGTTTACATGTTTTTTATGTAACATGCTTTTTAAGTCTAACTCAAGGGTTACAAAAAGCAAAGTGGCTAGTAAAAGCATTTGTAGTAGACTAATGATTGTAGTGATAAAAACTATTGCCATTTCTTTGGCTCTATTTTTTAATGACAGAAAGAATGCAGCAAACTGTAATTTTTTACATTTTCTTTTCTGACTTTTGGAATTTTTACTCCTAAATTTCTGAAATGCATGCAGTATTTGGAGTATTTTTCCATTCCTTCTTGTTAACAGATGCTGAAGGACTGACTTAAGTCAAGAAATGTCATTGAGTAATGCAAAAAGACAAAAATCTCCAAACATGGGATATTGGAGCATGATAAAGAATGTGACAGCTCGGCACATGTCGCGCAGTGCAGACACACACACCTTCACACAAACACACTCACACACACAGAGGGAGTTTGAGGAGGCGAGGCTGCATGACCCAACATGCACCTGGCTCCGATGGAAAGACGTCGGACGCTTCAGCGCACAAATCCTCTGGAAAGACAAACCAAAGAAAGAAGAGGCATTCCACGGCCTGCAGTGCTCTCTGGGCTCAGGCAAAAAGATTGAGGAGTACCAGGGAGAGGGGAGAGAGACAGGGATGGTGCAAGAGTAATGATCACTCATAATGGACTGCCAGTTAAGCAGCGATGAAACACAGACATAGCAATAAAATGCAATGCACACCAATGTCATGTGTACTCTCTGTGAAGGACTTAGCCTGGGTTTGTATTCATTTTTTGGAGTTATGCTAAAGCTCTATTAAATATACACTATGTTACTTTTCTGGAGAGCACAGCACCTCCTTGTCTCCATGGAGATGTTATTGCTTTGCCTGGAATGTTTCACAGTATGGCATTAAGCCTATCAATTCATACTGTGAGCGGGTCTGCTCTCCACAGATATGACATGTAATTTTGGCCATGTGGTGTCACCTACCTATCTCCATGGGAATATAGGAGTTTAATATCATACTGTGAAACATTCTAAGCAAAGAAATATCATCTCCATGAAGACAAGCAGATGTTGTACCCTTCAACAGAAAAGTTACATAGTGCACCTTTAAAATGCAATTGCATTATACTGATGCTCAGTTCCAGAGTCAGCGTAGTGGCTGCCTCATTGAGTAATTTTCTATTTGTGATCACTCAGCTTGTGCTTAAGGAACTTCATGTCTGCTTTGTCATTGTTATTTCGCACACCCAGTGAATTTGACAGATTGACTCAATTGAACCAATCAGCTTGCAGGGGTAACCGAGATGCGTAAATCAAGTAATCCTCCCCAGTCGCACAAGGGAGTGACCGACTGTCCACAGAGAGATTAACGCGCTCTGATTGGTAAATCATTCATCATTATCATGGATCGTCAATACTGTCGTTGCATAACGGAATAATCAATTCTATTCTGACACTATGCGCGATAGGAGCTAATGGCTATCCGTTTACGCACAAACAAGCAAACAATACAACAAACAATATATGTATATATGTACTTGATCTACAGGAAAAAGTTACTCACACATTGGCACGGATAAGCACTCACCTGGATACGACTTCTTCATGATTACTGATGTTGCTTATGCCCTGTTGATAGCTTAAAATTGTCCTTCTCTCAAGTTTTCATCCCCAAATAGCCGCCTCCTTTAGATGGTTTTCCTCTCCCCTGATCAACTTGAGTAACTCTAGAGTTCTCCCCCTGTGAGCAACTTTTTGAAAGAGCGTCTCCTGACAATGGATAAAATCACACCTGCCTCCTGACGCACGCCCAGCCCAGCAGCGGGAGTGGTTTACTGTAGCTTTCCACATGTGTACTTCAGCGCCATAAAGACAATGGGGCTTACCTTCAGGAGATGTTGGCTGCTGGTCCGAGGTCTTCTGTTTATTTTAGAGCTGAAATGAACCAGAACGCAGTACTTGTAAGACGCGTTCAAAATACTATAACACAATTTGCATGCATAATGACCAACTTTAATTTAAGCTTCCGTCACAAGAGGCATACTCCTATTTTCTCCTAGGCCTGTAATTTTAAATATTTGGTAAAGCAGTCATAGGATAAATAAGTGAGAAATCAAGACCAATTATATTTACTCAGGCTGGTGCACACAAATACAAATTGCCTACACATTTTCATTACTATTCATTCATATAAGCCTATTGTATTCTTTACATTGCCTACATCTTTGCTCAAAAAAAACATTAAACCTCTGAATCGCCATTAATCTGAATCTCTTCCAAAATGTGAAAGTTGCTTATTTGCTATCTCTGGAAATGGTTAACATAGCTGGCTTTGATAGTGTACTTGGTGTGTTACATAAACTGGCTGCTCTGGGCTGAGATGGTTAAGATGTTGTAGGTCCAAATCACACGGCGTGCCATAACCTGTGACCCTTTAAATTCCTCCCGTCAGAATGCAGCGAACTGCTTCTTGTTCACAGAGATTAAACGATCTGAGTCAAATTGAAAGTTTGCACTCTGAGCAACAGCGACCTCCTGTGGATGTATAGTGTTTTTGTTTTGGGTTTTTTTGCCAACAAAGAAAGTTTGTATAATGAATATTGAAATTACCAGGCAAAACATGTAATTATATTTGTGCAGGAACAGCAGGATGGATAATAATGTTAGTGGATTATAAGGGCAGGAAATTAGAGCCAACTCCAATATTCCTGGATCTGAAAATCTAAAATGATGGCAAAGTTTTTTAAGTCATGTACTTATTCAGACATACAAATAGTGCTAGTCAACTAGTCAAAAACATCCTTAGCCATATCACTAAGAACTAATCCTGGCTTTCAAACTATAATGGAAATGGCATAAACTGCTTTTTAACAACAGACAGATGTGACACAGATAAACAGGAAGTTGAATCACATCACGAAAGTTCTGTATAGATGAGCCTTTGATAGTGGTCACTTTACTTTTCTATTTTATGATATAATTTCCTGCTGTTCTCTGGTAAATGAAGTCATATCATATTTTGAAGTAGCTAATTAAAATGAGAAAAACATGTCAGTAAAGGCTTGTCTATATCGTACTGAAATCTGGTGAAATGTACCTGGAAAGCTTACATATTAATTGCCTAACATATGTTAAGGCATTTGGATGCATAAACATATAGCATTCATGATGTATGCTGGGCGTTTTTTTTAACTTATAAATAACGTTTTGTTATAATATCGAAGTATCTATGAGGATAGACGTAAAACCAATTTGGGCAATTTGTCCTCGTACTGGGCAATCATGCTTTTTGATTATATTTTATTTTGTCTCATTAAAAACAGACAAAATGATTTTCAAATTTCCTTAGCATGAACAAACGGACTTTTTATAATTGTCATTTAACACAAAACATAGCCCTCGTAACCGCATGCTTTTACTGACAGATGATTGGCTGTAAAACTCTTGATTAAAATATGGTTAACCATACAGCCCTACTTTAAATTAACTTTTTAACTAAGTATTTGTTTTAATCCAATCACCTTTACATATTTTTTTTTCCTATCACAGTACTTTGCAGAGAATCATTTTTATTTAAATAAATGTACATTTGAGTACTTTTTCACCTTCTGTAAGTTATACACACTCTGCAGTACATGCGTTTAGCTACTGTGTTCTTTCTTTGCAGGCGAAGGAATATGCAACTTGTAGTCCCCTTGTATCTGAATTGCTTATAGACCACAATGCACAACAGGCACATTACTGTTCACATCACCCCTTCATACTCTGGGACTGATGAGAAAAAACATCACATGGAAAATTCAAAAATCATCCCACTTTTTTTCCCACTACTGACGCATGCTACTATGGTTTACTTGTGTGGACTATTTCACATGGTTTAAGCAGCACTAAAGGGAGATGCATGTTTTTGTGAACACCACCTTTTGGTTTGAGTCATACGCTAGTTTGCCTTTGATGGAACTTATCATTTACTGTTTCCTGTAACATGCTTGGACAAGTACAGTTTATACTATAGGTAGTGCAACTCGCTTCAACTCCAGTAACACTTCAAGATTAAGTAGTACATGTTTAAGTAGGCTACGAAAAGAAGATTAGTTAAAGGTGCACTATGTCACTTTCTGGTGGAGGGTTTGCCACCTGTTTGTCTCCATGGATTTGTTAATGCTTTGTAAGGCAATAAACGTATCTTGCTTTTATTAAATTACAGGTGTTTTTGTTTCTATAGAAATACTTAAGAAAAATAATTATTCTTACTGTGAGGAGGGCACCTCTCCACAGATCTGACCTGTAACTTACAAAGTAAGCTCCTTGAAGTAAAAAAGCATTGATTATAAATAATTACTAATATTGTATTTGCTTGGATTTTTCTTGTCCTAAAATATTTAGGCCTTAGTTTCTGTCTATACTTCTAGGACTTTTGTAAACAAGTATACAGTTGCTTAATCCACCTTTGTGCAGACATGAAACTGACACTGGGGTCTCAGGTTGTTGTGTTTCTTGTAAGCATGTTTTGTGTTTTTGCTTCTTTCCACCTTTCTGTTCTTCAGGCCTTATAGCACGACTTTCAAACTTCCTGCTCGCAGACGCTGAGCCTAGATCTTCAAACCACAGCAATAGCAATGACAAAATAGCATCCTGTGACCACAGACACCTCAGAAGTAAACATGATGCATGCAGCTGCTCTTGGCATTTCAGAATCTGTTAAAACTAGCTCTTCAGAAACAAGCTGCAACTCATATTATTCAACTGTTCTATGTGAATATGTAGTGATTGCTTTATATGGGACAGATACTAAGTGAGGGAAAGTTACTATATAGCAATATCCCGTATCCACCACAATAGTTAGTCATGTACTGTAATTAGCCTTAGAACTAATATTTAATAAGTCTAATTACTTACTTATTAAACTTTACTTGAGTGTTCAAATGTGTAATATGTTTATGCACATAATATTACACATACAAAATAGACACTTTTAACAAAATGTTTATTGAAAAATCTACAGGATAAAAAAAGATTTTAAAAACAATATTTACAATACAGCTACACAATCATACACAAGGATACACAGTCATATCGTGTGCATATTTGTAAGGTGGCTCAAACAATATAGATTTTCATTGACAGCTTGAATGAGAAGGAATTGTCACAGAAACACATATTTTCATCTTCATCAGCGTCTTATGGTGCCTCGCATGTCTTCATACACATCATTATGAGGAACAGGCCTTGATTTATTTTCTCCATGGAAATACTTGATCTAGGTAAAGCAGATATTACATTTATATTTTAATTCTACAAACAAACTTCCTCATAATGGACGATACTGAGTTGACCGCCCCCAGAAATTCCATTAATCTTTTAACCTGCAGACATTACCTTTCGGATTGCCAACAGAAGCAAAGCTATGAAGATAGCGACCAGCACTGTAGATGAGATGACCACAGATGTCACTATCAGGTTTTTGTTTGGCTCGGCCGGGTTGCAAGATTGAGTCGAACCTGTAGACTTGTCTCCTCTATGAATGGGATCTAAAAGAAAGTACTTGCTATCAACACAAACCCTAACAGTAAAATCTTACCGCTTAGTCTTACCTCTTACAACCAACAGCAAGGATCCTTCACCATCAACTTCTCTCTCTTGATCTTTATACACACACCAATACGCCCCAGTGTCATTTATTGTCAGGTTCATCAGCAGAATTTGAAAATTGGGGAACTCTCCATAAGTCTTTGTTCTATCAGGAAAAGCTAAGTTGTCTTTCACAGATTCTTTTGATTTGTAGAAAAAGTTATCGTTTTTGTGCAGGCCTTTCATCACTTTTATTAAAATAACGTCTTGTGGTTTATCTTTGCATTCACATTTGATGGTGATGGATGCCCCTACATTTCTCCATTCCACTAAGAAATTAGATAAAATACAAAGAGATATTTTATTAATAATAAATAAAAAAAATAATAAAATAAATCACAATTAGAACTCTTGTTAACCCGTCTCACCTTTGCTGCATAAAGTTGTGGAGGCAGAGATGCAGAAGACAGCAAAGAATCCCCAGCAAACACGCCACAATACAGACATGATGCGTTCACTGTTAACTGGAAATATGAGTGCTGAAACAGGAGAGGCTTTTTTAAAAACCTCAGTGAACTGTGAACACGTGACCCAAATGAAACTAGTCATGAAGTAAGTGAAGACGTTTTGAGAGCAGTAAGTGTTAAAATTTTGTGTATTTTAATCTACTAAACCACTTCTTTTCAAGATATATTCTATTTTGGTTGGGATGGACATGCAAATGCACAGATGAGATATGTGTGCCAAAATTGAGTTTCATCAAGCCCTTAATGCCAATATTTTATTTCATATGCAACTAAATTTAATTCAGTTTAATTATGCATATCCCAAGATCACAAAAACTAAACTAAAAGCAATTTGGATTTGAGAATGGTATTTGCCAAATATGCATATAATATTTGTTGACTTATGAGATGCTGCTAAAATGCTGACTGAAAAAAAAAGACAAAAACAATGGTTGGCTTCTTATTTAAAGAAAGTGGAAAGAATTGGTCAACAAGTAGTAAGAATTTGCCACGCTTGCAAAATTAAATAATAAAGTGGTTGCACTTCCAGTTAAGCAGGAATCTGTTCATTTCGAGAGAGAGAGAGAGAGAGAGAAAGAGAGAGAAAGAGTTCTACTGTCTACTGTCTCACTGCACTTGTTGATCTGCAGAGTTGGCCCACATCAAAAGTAGGTCATAAGTTTATGTTGGACGAGGGCAAGTAGACTGTGCCCTCTGTTGGCATAAGAACGAACTACAACAGGAAATCAAGCTTTTCGAAGGGAGAAAAATAAAACCACATGCAAATTGGGCAGAAGCGTAACGAACAAATGCAAGCACAAAGTAGCCTACGTGACAGATGCAATTTTTATATTATATGAAATTCTGCAGTTTGCCAGGAATGCAACATCTGTTATATAATAAAAACGTCACAGAAGAACAGCTGTATAAAGTTCTATTAACAAGGCCTCAATAAGTCCATAAATCTATTAACTTGTCACCACATCAATAACATTATTATTCGAGAATCAATAAAAGGAATTCTGACCTCTTTGTGGAAGAGCCTGGTTACATTCTTATTCTAATGCGCCCGTTTCTGTGGTCTCTAATAACTATATGGCCTATAGTTACTTTATATTCGACTTGCAATAGCCTGTTTTTACTTGCATTTTTAGTCCTGGGGTTGGTCCAATCTGGACCAGGCCAGAGTCAGTTGCCAAGGGAAACCTGACTACTTCCTGTTTGGGGCTGTTGTTGGGTGGAAACTGATTCTGCTAAACCAGATTCTGATAACATCAAAATAGACACTATAGTTTTTGAAACAGTTACCTTTATTTTAAAATTTGTCACAGTGAATTAATTTATCTGCATTTATAACATTTAGTTGGATAGATTGGAGGCCTAAAGATTGTAGTTGCAGATTCAACATGCTTAATGGTACAGAGTTTGTAGGTTGGTTGATATAGTGTTGTTATAAATAAAATAATAAAGTAAAAAAGTAATGATAATATTTGGGGATAGACAGTTGTTCAGATACAGAAAGACTTCATTTTGTGACAGAACAAGGCAGAGCGGTTAAATCAAAACAAAACCAAGTTTCTCAGCAGTAGGCCTACCAAAGTTGTCATATATAAAAGTGTGTGCTGAGTCTAAGAACATGGGGGCATATTGATCAACTGTTTCTTTGCAATGACTCGACTCATTTCTTAATCCCTTTTCAGGCCCTCACATCCTGCCTCTTTTCAGAGCTCCCCTGGGACACAGCCTCATCTGGACCGCACATGCTTTAATGATTGTGTCAATAGTCTATAGTTTCAAATGAGCGGTGTGGCCTTAGTCATTCATTACACAGCGGTTAAATAGTTGGGCATATGGCTCTGGGGGAGGAAAATGGTAATCCAGTGTCTTTCTAGAAAAGATTAGGAGAATAATCAATGGGGGATCTGTAATTCAGTATTTATTGTTCACTAATTCTGCCCACGATGTCAAATCAACCAAAATGTGTCCATGCATGAGGTCAGTGAGCTTCAAAAGCAAGACATTGTCCCTTTATATAAAAATAATTATTTGTCATCTTAAACATTTTAAATTAATATGATTACTTTATGGAGTTTTGCCACTTAATTACATTCTACATTCTATTTAGTTAAAGGTGCACTGTGTGACCTTTCTGGTGAGGGCCTGCCACTTGTGATCAAACTTATCTTTCTTGTTTTTGTTTTTTTTGCTGAAAAATGTCTTGAAAAACATACATGTTACTCCGAGCAGGATTGCTTCTCCACGTATCTTACCTATAACTTGTCTCCATGAATACAGTGAAACATTGCAGGTAAAACAATAACATTCCCATGGATTCAAGCAGGTGGCAGATTCTCCACTAGAAAAGTTACATAGTGCACTTTTAATCTATAGCTGAATTACGTATGAGTTACTTTAATTATTAGATGATCTCTTTTGTTTTGCAATGAGTGTACTGTGCCTTCAGATAATAAAAAGTAATAGTCCTTCCTTTGGGCTCTCAGTGAACTCAAGTATTCATCCACGGCACACCAACATCCTGGCATTTCTCCAGGGCAGGAAGCTCCTTCCTGATCTGGAGTGACCTCGGCATGCCACCGACAAGACGAGGCTGAAATGCACTGGTGTGTCACATCTCTCTTCACACTTGGTTGTACAGCAGAGTACATGGTGGCTTACTTTAAGGGAAGCTATAGCTCTTCATTTAAAACATAGTACATATGAATGACATTTATACAAGTTGAGAATTTGTAGCTAAATATAGAGATGAACTATAGGTTAAAAATATCTGTTACATGAATTCCTGTCGTTTCCACAGGATGTGATACCTGAGCTCTTAATCAATAAAGATTTACTCAATCTAGGATTAGATTTACATGAAGCTTTATTTTACAGAGATGATCTGCCTCTTAGACCCACAGTAAGAAGCTTATGGAGACCCCATCTAACAGCAAGTCACTAAGTACAGTCAGCCTTTGATGTTTAGGTCATTGTAGGATCAAATCACATACTTCTAAGGGAGACATTATAAAACCACATCATTATTGAGCCTATTAAAGCAGTCCCTTTGAAAATACTATAACATTTTTTTATTCTACCTCAATGAGAAATTGGGTAGTTTTAGCAAAACAGACAGAAGTAGCAATGGCACTTAGTGTTGTTATATACTAGATGCATAGTAATATTAGTTTTGTTGATAGCAATTACTAAGTACATACTAAAACGTACTGTATTCGATTTGCCTGGTGTGGTTGAGCCATTTAAAACACTACGCTGCTTGCCAGAATCACATTTGACACACATTTCCTAATAAAGCCTAAACAGTGCTATCAAGACTTGTACACATGATCTCATTACGCATTTTAACTTGGTTTGAAAAGTCTCCAGAAAACGCCGCACACATTTGAATGGGCTTTGCAGGAGAAGCATGGTGTTAGCTTAAGACATTTCTCAGCTGACAGAGCTGGCTTTGTGATTACTTGGGCTGGGCAGTCTTCCAGTCTCAAAGTCTGGATTTCTTATAACTGTCCTCAGCACATTGCACAGCACTGAAAAATGACCCAACTAGGCCTGATTGTAGATTTTAGGTCAAATTTACTTTCCATTTCCAAGACTAGTTTTTGTTACTTTTCCAGAAACTCTTAGAAGAAAAAAGTCACAAGAATTTCATATCAATCTTTATTGTATTTAGAAATTCACGCATCAAATCTTTTTAGTATTTTTGTATCTTTTACCATTTACAATAAGGGAGAAACGCGAGACAAGCATGCCTTTTCCAGCAGGCGTGATGCACTACAGGATGGGCTGAATGTAACAGGACAGAAAATACATAAAGTGCCTTTTTCAACAGTTTTTTTCATATTTTAATAGAAAAAAGATTTAAAACAAAAGGTCGCACAAGGGGAGGAGGGGAAAGGTGATGAGAGGGACAGAGAGGTGGGTGATATCTTTAAAAAATAAAAAAGCATTTGAATGAAAAGGAGTGGCCTTATCCCAGGATGAGGCTGGACTTGCCCCCAGGTGGGTTTCTTCTGCCCCCGGCATTGGCTCCTCCCGATGGGGCGGACGGCTCTGGCGACTCCTTTTGTTGGTTTGGCTCATGCTCCTCCTGCTCCCCCTCAAGTTCATCAGGACAGCCTGTAGAATAAACACTGGAACATCAGCAGTCTGTAGTTTTACAAGTCCAAATGACAGATTTATTCTTACACATAACTGTATGTTTTGCTTACTTAAACCTCCAACCACCAAACAAAATGGCCTTCAGTGAAATGTTATTTAAGATCCCTTTGCATCTTAGGCTCTATAACTTTTCTTTTGTCCATTGTCTGATGTCTATTGAGAGGTCAAACCTTCCATTATATCTGTCCTAGGAGGCAGTCACTCATTTGTAAACACGCACCTGAAGGTTTATAAAAAGCTCTTCAAATCCACTTCCCATCACTTCAACAGAATATAAACCTACTGATGGGGAACACATCTATGACACATGATATTCATTTAAAAACATAACATGTGTCTATCTTGTGTATTTACAGACCATGTTCTGTAAATACAGGGCGAGACCATTCAATTACCTATTTATCTGTCAGAGCCACATCAGGCATTCAGTGTGGTAACTCAATAATGAAAGTCATGCACTGTAGTTTAGACATAGTGGGAGTAGAACAGATACTAAGAGCCTTTTATATGCTGCACAAGTGATACTTACCATTATTTTCCTCTTGGCCATTTTCCTGTAGACACAAGAAAGCACAGTAAGTTGATGCAGTTTAAAACACCTATAGATCATGTGCCCCACTGTACTCTCTGACACATTTACTTCTGCTTTGACACGCGACAAACACAACACACGTCACACTATTGTGTCTAGGAAGTTAGAAGGAAGGTTTACAGAATTATATTGGCCCTGCATTCATCTGAAACTCAACTGTATTTTAGGTTTTTTTCAAACTGGAACACAACACATTTTGGAGGGGGAAACACTAACTAAAAAAGCAAGTACTGTTTCAGTGCCAGACATAGCATTTGTGAAATGCAATGCATAGTCAGATGTTAAAGGGACTGGTTAGACTTAGTGAGGTACTGATAATACTGTAAGTTGGATTCTTTAATATGCTGTTTAAGTAACAAGTTATGTATACTGTGTAACTTACCAAAACTGATACAAGGTCATTATTACACAGTCATAATGTAAAGTAAAACAGTAAAAATGTAAAGGCATTACAGAAAAATATTGAAGAGGAATAACTATGACAACAGCTTAATTTTTTTTAATTTATTTTTTTGTAAAATATTCACAAGAAAGATAGAACTGATGAATTTTCCGACTTAATCTAAAGGAATGTGGCTCCTTGAAGTTACTGTTCCTACTCACAAGAACCATGGGACAGAGCGTACCTGTCTTTTCTGGCTCCATACTAGAGCAGCTCCAGAGTTGTGGATGGTGGTCAGCTCGGGCTCGGGGTTCTTCGGGAACAGAATTGGCTGTTGGCACCGTCTCAGTGGAGCAGAGGGCTCCCCACACAGAGTCCCTGTGGCCGACCCAGCTAGATCAACACAGACAGAAAGAGGCAACAATTATAATGTGCTTCTATAAAATACAGAGAAGTAATGGACTTTAAGTGCACTGGATAACCCTTATACATTACATTTTTAGTGTATAGTAGTTAAGATTATTTAGTCAACATTTTATATAGGTAAAAATTGTACTTCTTAGAGAGTAGTTTTCAAACACACTACATTTACTCACTCTTGCTTAATATTTTACAGTGCAACTCTTACTTTTGTTTACTCTTCCCTCTGTGAGTAAGTATTTTTGACAAAAGTTTCATGTTGACAATATCAATTATTTTAATATTTGTGTTTCTCACAATGCTCCTCCAGATATGATTTGCTCTTGCACTGACTAATTTCCTGGACCACCACTTTTTATAATTTTTACCAACAGCCCTCTTAAATGAGGTACAGTTTGTGGCTACTCTACCCAACTCTCACCTAGGGCACTGAAAACCTTGCGTGGTGGAGGTCAAATGCTATAGTAAAATTATTACAACTATCTGTAAGTTTAAAAGCTCAAACCCAAGCGTGGAGCCCTCTTCTGCATTAATTTCACTTTTAACAGATGCCAGAAGCCAGACAGGACCGACCGGAAACGAAAAACAAGACATGAGTAAGGCCTTGGAGAAAGCGGCAGACTCATACCATATGGACTCTAATCCAATTAGTTACTGAGCTGCCCTCAGACCACACTGTTTTAACACAGCAGGGCATCGTGTCTGCTTGGATCACTGGACATTCAGGGGGAAAAAAAAATCACTATATCACTAAATCCCTGAAAAGAGACATCAGCACTGAAGAAAACAACATCCTAAATACATGATTCCTTCAACGGCTATAAAATCTAGTGTTTGCCCGGTTACATGGAGACCGTGTACAAGCCACATAAGGTAGCAGCAGCAGCAGCTTTGGTCTTGAATGCCAGCTATGCCAGAGATGGGACAGAGTGCCTTTTGTCCTGGGACACAACAGAGGGTGAGGAGTCGAGGGAGTGCGTACACAGTTGTTAATGGACTGAAGTGAATCATAAATGTTGAGAGTCTATCGTTCAACTAGACAAGTGCTTCTTTATTACAGCCAGAGGATCAATTATGTGGACAGGGAAGACAAACAGCAATCATGGGCACCGAGGCAGAGGAAGTAATTAGTCTGATGCTTTAAAGGTACACTATGTAACTTTTCTGGTAGAGCGTCCATCAACTGCTTGTCTCCATGGAAATGAGATGGCTTTGCCTGGAATGTTCCACAGTACGTCACTGAAATTATCCATCTTCCCAGAGACAAGCAAGTGGTGCTACCATGGCAAGTTACAAGTCAGATCTGTGGAGAGACGACCTCACTCACAGTAATAATGCGTTTTTCAATGTATTTTTTGAGCAATAAAAGCATTTGTAATTTATATAAATGTTAGATAGATACGTTTAATGCCATACTATGGAACATTCCAGAAAAAGCAATAACATCCCAAGGTGCACGTTAAATGGATAGGAACATAATTTTCATTTATACATTTTATGAAATTGGTTGCTAATGAGAAAAAGACTCAATAGACAGAGAGTGAAACAGACATCTACATTATATAAACTAGATTAGATTTATTAAACTAGAGTAGGTTAGTTGCTTAATAAATTGGTATATCCCCATGCTAATATAAAACTTCAATCAAGGTTTAGTTTAACCATTGTGATTAAAAGGAAAGACAAGGACCAGGATGCTTCTAGTTGTGCTTTTTTCATTTTGTTTTTACAAATTTCTGAGTATTTTTGAACATTGCTGTGTGTGTGTTCTTCTCCATAGCCTTTTATGAAAACAGTCTATGTTGATGGAAACTGCACAGCCGTAGCACATTCCTTAAGATCTGAATGGTAAGTGGCCTTGTCTTTTTGGAGGCCTGCCCTGTAGTTTGTGATGTAGAAAACCACTTTTAGGAGTTCCCCCGGTGGCACAAGAAGTAATAATTTTAAAGTAAATACCTTACCGTCCACATACCAGGAGATTTAGTGTATGGCCTTCAGAGGAAAAATGGCCTCTCTTCAAATTCCTTTACAGTTTTTATGCCCCAACTCAAATGCCATTTTTTATACCGTCTAAAGTTTCACCATAATGTAACTAGAAAAATGACTTAACTTGCGCAACTAAAATTATCTTTAAATCTCACAAATTTTATCTGACTGACCCATTTCTTCCCACATAGCAGAACTGTTTCTCACTGGTGAAGTCAAATTGCACTTATGCTCTAGGGCTTTTGGAGCCTACACTTTTTATTCACTCAAAAAAATATTCAAAAAAATGTTCTACTACATTCCATGACGCATTTTACCTCATATTTTATTATTTAAACAAAATACTAACATCTGTAATTGAAAGTAGTAAGATTTGATAAATAACGGGCTTTGCAAATAAATAAAAAGTGAAATTACTGGGTGGATTGTTTCTTCGATGGGCATGCGGATCGTCAGGTTCGGCAAAAATATTGGAAGCCATCTTGTTCTTGCGTGGGGTTGTGTTTTCTTCCGAGCCAAAAGAGAAGCTTGTTTCTCCACCGGGCGGCCTCAGTACCCTGTGAAAACAACAGCAAATAGTTGATTATAATACCATTGATTGACTGACGCCCCCTTGCCCCGGTCCAACAAAAACACATGGCCTATATGAGCTGCATAATAGGCAACAAAATCAATATTCAAAAAAACAGGCCTCCAGCTATAGTTGCAGCATTCACCTTCCTGCACCCCGCCCATTACTTAAACACTGCACTCAAAGCAAACAGTGAACTCACAAAAGTCAGTCTCCAAAACACTGATGTCTCTGGTCAGATTTCATGAGAGGTTTCGTGGACAAATCCACTCTTGTCTATAGAACCTTTAGACGCATATGATTCACTGGGATTTCCTGCTTTATAATTTATGGTTTATTAGTCTGTCACAATTACGCATGGGAATATATCATAATTGTGTGTCATGATTACCATGGCCAAAAGAACACTTAAGTTAAAAAGGCCCAATTTCTTATTATGAATACATTTTCTCTTATTGAAATGTTATAAGTGAAAACAACAATGATCTACAAGAGAACATGATGGATAAGTAGCTTTTTTCTGCACAATCTTGTGGTATAATGGCAATTTATCTTGGTTGGTGATTCTCCAGATTATACAAATTGTACTTTTTTATTAGGATTAGCAATATTATGTTTATAGTCCCATCCCAAGTCACAATAGTGAACAATCGACTATTACTCACCATTATTTGCACTACTGTGGAACGTTTACCTGCAATGTGCTAACTTCTAACAAGAGTTCTAGAGAGTTGAATAAATAAGATGATTATCAATAAAATCTGAAAAAAAGATGAGGTTATCAGACATTACTGTTACTCGCTATATTGTCTGCTCTACCACGGCAATTAACAATGTAAAACTAAACATTCTATCTTTCGAATGGTCAAACGTCCTCAAAATGGCAACCATAACAGGAAAATATCATGCTACTGAATCCATGAATATATCGCCGTTCAAAATTGGTTGTCATGACAGTCCTATATTCAGCTGCATTCCCATGACTATACAAGGTGTGATATCTGATTGAATTATGTAGGTCAGATGGTAAAATACTCCAGTTCTGATGGTACAAAAAACAGATAAATAGAACAGCGAGCCCCATGATAGAGTGATGATAAGAGACGTGTTATTCCCTAGTCTTGATGTAGGGCAGTGTGTGAGTGGAGAGGTCATACACTGATGTGAAACATTGCCAAGCTTGGACCCCTCCCTCTTTTTGTCTCCAGCAAACTCCCCAAACCACCAGCTGACACACGGAGCAGCTGTCCAGGGCCAGACAGGGAGACGAGGGCCAGGGAAGGCTAGTTAGCTTTTACAGCCATACTAAAGATATTAAAAATGTACACAAATGTCCTATCAATCTGCTATAAATGCTACAGAATATGGTCTACTGTCACACTTGGCTATGACAGAGCCTAATGCCTAAACCAGACCTCAGCTCCTGGCCAAAGGATGAGCTCACGATTTCCACATAGATTGGGGCGAAAAGGGATTTTAGCTGACACACAGACAGCAAGCCCCACCCTAAAATGAAAAGGCAAATCATATCAATAAAACAGCAATGAAATTCTGAAACACAGGTGGAGCTGAAAACGTTATAGCTCATCTACATAGAAAGAGATGAATGTGTGATAATGACCAGTCACTTGTCAGGGGAGTAGCAGGTTTGGTGATTTAGCCTAATTCGGTTCAAACTGAATTCTAACCAACATACCACATTGATTATGGGAAAAAAGCACCAAAAATAGGGGTTAAGAAGCAAAAGCGATCAAGGGAAGATCTCCAAGAAGGCTTAGCTAACCCGGAGCCCCCACCCAGGCCCCGCAACATCGGCAAACAGCACGCGACTTGATGACTGACCGAGATTTGACATGCTCACTCAGCACAGATAACGAGATCGATCCAGACAGAAATATTCACGTTATCAACTGTATAGTAATCACCACTGAAGCCGAATAAGTGTTTGTCTTTCGCATTGTTTTCACCGCAATGGAAAGGCACGCAGACCCGAGAGAGGCGCATATCGCTTACGGAAAACCCTATGACCGCATGCCTAATAGATGAGTGATCCTGTAGGATTTTCTTTTTACAATAATGAGTCAACATGTGTGCTCCAGAACCCACTGAGATGGCTAGAGTTAGCATGAGTAATATACTTTTAAAGACCTGGGCCTATGCACGTCAATACATACAATCAAAAACTTGGCACACATCTTCAAAGTACAGAGAAGCGACGGGAACATTACACATTTCCCCGAGGAATAAGCAGGGACACAAAAAGTTACCATAGTCTGTCGAGAGCTAATCTCGTGTGTTAATCTTGCCAATATTCAGTCATCAGATAGAAAGGCATCCCCAGGCGTCAAATTCTTCCTATTCCTGAACTTCACATAAACACAATGGCTAGCCTAACTTTGCACAGCTAAAGACGTGATAGGGCCGTGTCACACAATAAGATTAACTTAATTAGCGAGGCGATGGGTGAGTTTAGCTAAAGCCAGAAAAATCCCGTCTGCCAGTCACCAGCGGGCAGGGCGGCAGGCTCCTGTGTAGAGGAAGAGGCGTTTGCAAAAGGCTCGACCGCATCCACTTCTTTTGTTCCTCCGTCAAAGGTTTTTCTGCTGCTTTACCTGGAACTGCTTTTGGAGCCGGGGTCCATTCCCTGGAAGGTGGTGGTCGTCGTCATCTCTGCAGAATATCTCAAAGGCTCGGAGCCAACAAATACTGAATGAAAAACTAATGAAAATACTGCCGTCCTTCAGTGCGGAGATGCGACGGGATGTAGAC
Organism: Periophthalmodon schlosseri; assembly: GCA_000787095.1. Taxonomy (NCBI): domain Eukaryota; kingdom Metazoa; phylum Chordata; class Actinopteri; order Gobiiformes; family Gobiidae; genus Periophthalmodon; species Periophthalmodon schlosseri. The sequence continues at coordinate 23,521 of KN480124.1, forward strand.
TCCACCCGACTGTGAGGAACGTAACGGAGACCACAGCGGCTGGTTCTGCGGTGCCAACCCAGAGATCCCGCCCACCAGCACTTCTACGGCTCTGATTGGACAC
>JACM01034237.1:0-45769 GCA_000787095.1 Periophthalmodon schlosseri
AAAGGACAAATACATTTCAAATTCCATGATGTTCTAATGTGTGCTCTTCTGTTTGATATTAGTTTGTCATTTTAGTCCAATAAAGTCCACAAATGTAGCATCCATCTCCCTCTGCTGCAGTATGACCAAAGCCATGACATCACCAATGCCTCCGATCCAATCAGCAGAGCCAGTCATATTGGCCCATGTCTGTCACATGGAGGAGCATGCTGTTAGCAGCAGGGGTCCTGGCCGCCTCACTGTTTATTCAGCCTGATCGATCATTTCCTGTGGATAAGCCACAGTGCTCTCTACAAACCAGCTGCTGGTATTCGGCTAAATCAACTCACCACAAACCATTACATCGTCCCAACATATAGCGCTCCAATAGAAAAGCACAGCGTCTATAAGATGCCTCCACTGCTGTAGTGTTTCACATATGACACACGAACACAACAAGTGGAGTTTTAATGGCAGGAATCAGCATGTGTTTTGTGTCCAGCACAGACCCTGCCATAGCCACAGTGTCAAACGCATTAAAGAGCCGTCCTCTTTCAAACACAACCCACATGACACATTTATAATTGCATCCTCCCTTATTAGAGCACCCTTTCAAAGATGGCTGAATAATTCACCTGGATCTGCTCTGGAGCCAGCCAGAGTCAGACACACATATCTGTGTCTTGGCTGCAGCTGATTAATAGATTGTGGCTGCTCTGACACTCTGTGTAGAATAGGCATTTTGCCTTTGATAGGTGCTGACACCAATTCTTCACGGACTGCAGGAGATTGGGGAACAGAGGCAGCGCGGGCAAATGACTTGGATAGTGAGAGGGTCCAGATGTGGAGGAGCCTTGTGGATGTCACTGCTCATTCTCCACAGGCCCTCAGAGGTGACTCTGTGCAGATGTGTGACACACGCCATGCATATCACATGTGACAATCAGTCAGGAAGAGCAGCTCTCATGGATTCTGACAGACAAGGCATAAACAGAGCACATCTGAAGCCATCATGGCCATCAGACGCAGGCCCACTGCAGAACCATGTGCGTGCTCTTTGGGTGACCTTTTCTAAGAACACAAGCTGGCAGTCTCACTGTCAGGACGACGCTGCACAACACACTCCCTTCTGCTTAAACAACACTGCATCCGTCTGTGAAAGTTTCACACCTTAGACTATTGCTATCCCTGAGACACTGTAGTGCAAATGTAGTCATGACTTAACATGGACAAGCCACATACACTCACAGCTAATCTCAGTGAGGCTGCTGCTGGAGTCCTGCCCAGTGCCCAGTGTATGTGCACAGAAGGGAGCTGATTTATTAAGTCTGCTCCTCTCAAAGACTTTCCTACAGGCATTTTACTTTATAGACCCACACAGCCTAAAACTATATATTGGGGTTGTATTTGACTGTCAAAAGGTCTAAACTACAGTCAGATAAGTGAAAGAAAGCACACAGCAAGAGATTACCTTCCAGCTGTTTTAGTATCATTGTAGATTACAGGCACAGTTAGAAAAGACTCTCAACATGTTATACTGTGTTTGATATCCATCTGTGTAGGAAATATGACCATGTACACAGTTTGCTTGATTAGAACACTTCTGCAAATGATTAAAGTCTTGTTTTAAGAGAAGAGGCGATTGTTTCTAGATGTGTATGATACAGATGAAAACATCTAGATGTGTGTCAGGGTCTGAGGGGACTCCAGAGGAAGGCTGGTGCCACACTGAGCTCTCCCTGGAGGAGCTGTGGCAGAGGCAGCCCTACCTGTCACTGTGCAGCAATTATCCTCAGGCTCTCTCCACAGAGCGCCCCCTGCAGGTCACCACATTACTAACCACATCAGCAAGTGCGCCTAGACCACAGACACAAACACGTGCCTCTTCGCTTTTCATCCACAATTCACCATCCACCAGCTAATGGCTAGAACAAATTGTAATGATGTGTTGGTGCAAACATCCTGCTCAAGCCGAGACTAACACGCCTCACTCTATAGATGCAAGCACACACATACCACTTGTGTTTAAGACAAAGATGAGATAGAGAAGTTAGCAAATAAGCAGAATGGAAGTGCTAACATGATTAATATGCTAAAGCTGTCATAAGGTGAGTGTTTGACAAGACATGCAGCATTAACATGTGCGGCGGATGTGAGCTCCACTGATTCAGAGACATTTGCATGTGGCTATGGGGAAACACACGCCCACAAACATGTGCAAGGGAGTCCATTTTGGGGCATAGGGAGGTCTAGAGCTCAGATCCTTGTCCCTGTAGACGCCAACACGACCACGACTTTAAGGGACTGTGAAGGGTGATTTCAGAGAGCTCAATGTCACCTCATTACCAAAGATTTGTTCCGACTGTCATTAGAAATCACAAACGCCATCACTCAAGTCAGAAATATGTAGCAGGGGATGAGCGGAGGAGGGTGGGGATGCCTAGACATTTTCATGTGAAAACAAGGATGCAACCATCTAAACACGACAAGTACATCTACACATACTGCATTGTGTCTTTTTCTGCCAAAGCAGACTCCAAAGACCCACGTGTGCCTTGTTTGTGGAAACAGCCGTTATCAATGTAAGGCATTGCATGACAATAATATGATAATGTATTCAGTGAAATTACTGATTTCTCATTGAACACAGTGGGCCACAAACATAAAGCTTTAACCAATTGCTCTGTTCACAATTGTTGTTTTCACGAGCACAGCAATGTTACTGACTAGATGTGACAGCACGAATCAGAGAGAGATAGCGGCAGAGGAAATTTAGCCTTAGAGAGGCAGAAACCAACAAACAACAATCTAAATTGGATTCGAAATCAGCCCCGCAAAAGCTGCTAATGTGATCCTGACAGAAATTCATCAAAGCTCCTGTGTATGAATGCATGAAAGACATACATTGAAGTCTTTTTCCCCACTCCTCTGAACCTAGATTAAATTTCCAAGGCTTTATTATATTATACAGTATATTTTTATAAGACAAGATTTCGAACACAGTCTCAGTGAGAAGAGGTCTCAGACAGGAGCCAGCATTTGCTGCTGGCGGCTGGTGGTTAAGTCAATCCAAAGCACTAAAGCTTGGAGCACATCTCCAGATGTTGCTGCGTGGATGGATCCTTGGAGAGAGGATGGAGTGGCAGTGAGCTGGGTCTCCTCGCTGTGAGGCACTGGCTGCACCTCAGACCACGCGCTCTTCTGTAGTGCTGTTCTGTACAGCTGGGAGTGGTGGGTGTAAAATGAAAGTGTAACACAACAGCCTGCACAGGTGTCAAAATGAGAAAGATGACATTTCCCTTCAGAGATTTTATTAGTTCTGATATCACTTTGTATTCCACCTGTCTCGTGTGTCACTTCACCACTGCTTTTTTATTACTATTTTTCTTGAGGACAAAATGTGATAATGATTATTATATGTCTAAATCTGAGCAGCTGTGTCTGCAAAGGGAGAGAAAACCAAATGCAGGGAGGCAGGGAGGGATGCAGCATGCAAGATGAAAATACACAGTTTGACTGCTTCCATTGTATAAGCACCCCTCCTCCTCTGAATCAATCACCAAACTGCAGTTTCTCAAACAATTTCTCTGAAAACGAGGCCGCCATTTGGAGGAACAGCATGATGATTAAATCTATACGCGCAGAAACACCTGACGTCCTTCCCCAGCTCCTTTAAGAACTCCATGCTATATATACAGCAGTGTCTGCAGCCCGCTCTGATTGAACTCTTGTGCAGAGGGGAGACAGCATGTATAAGCGCACAGCCCGGCCTTTTTAAGGACACCTGTTGGGCTGCATGGCTCATCTCCTCCTCATTTAGCCGTCTGTCTGGGCTCCGTGGGGCTGATTACCAGGAACCACTTGCTCTGCTTATCAGTCTAATTAGAGTCGCTGGCAGGTGACACGCCGGAAGTGTGTGCAAGTGTCGGCATTCAGCAGAGGCTCAAGCTTCAGGAAGTTACATTTAAAACAGGGCCAAAAGAGCAGTTTCCGGTTGTGGGCTGGATGCTCTAGGATCAGTGACAAAAACAATAGGAACACAGTTCAAACTTCTTAAGAGCCCAGCCCACCGAGGAGTTTCACCACACACTATTAAATAATATTTTGATATAAAATGGATTTAAATGATGACAATACAATGTAAGTTCAGATAGTCTGGTGCTCACTTACTATATTTCATGGCCATGGTACAAGCAACCTATACTTTGAGTAATTTAAGCAAATTTTAAAGTTTCTAGTTCAATTCACTTTATGTAGCCAAATATTAAATAACTACTGACACACCATATCGGCATTTATCACATTATAGCAGGTTAGAATTTTTAATAATGTGCATTATATTACCACTATTTTGTCTGGTAGCCATTCATCCAAAAGCCACCTGACGTGTCCATTGTTAGCTGGTTAAAAGAAATGAAAACAAGCTATATATTTTTAAACAAAGACACTATAAGCGTATTTTCTCAGAGAATATTATTGTGAATCGTGGCACTGTATGTAAGTGTGTCTCGCCACAGGCTGCCTCACACTTCAAGTCCAATTACCTGTGTTAAGGCCACATGTGAGACGGGGGATTACAGCACATTATTGGAACACAAACAACAGTCTCCCTGCCCGACAACCTGCAGGCGCCACAACGACGGCAGTCGGGGAGGTGTGAGAGGTGTTACATTAGCACCTGTACTCGCCGACTGTGGACTCCTGACCTTTCACCACCGACCGATACACTGCTCCAAAACGCTTCCTGTCTTCTCTCTGGAGCATCTCCTCCACCTCTCCAGTTCTCATGTTTTAGAAGGTGGATTTTAGGGGAACTGCAAAAATAATGGTTATTTGTGATTTTGTAACCTCTGTTTGCCCACCTACCAGGAGGTTGCAAGTTCAATTCTCAAGTGTCAGACTGGAAGGGCATAAAGTCACTGTAATGTGATGGGTTGGCTGTGGCAATCGATAATTAAAACAAGAGCAGATGATAAATGATCTCATTACAGGTGAACTATGTAACTTTTTCTGGTGGAGAGTCTGCCTTAAGCTTGTCTCCATGGAAATGTATTGCTTTGCCTGGAATATTCCATAGCATTGAATTCAAATGATCTATAAAGCATTTATTCAATCACAATTTTGCTAAAGAAATTACTTTGGAAATTTGAATTCTAACTGTGTCTCCTCACCACAGGTTTGATCTGTAATTTGGCCTGATAGCGTCACTTGCTTGTGTTCATGTAGATAAGTTTAATGCCATACTATGGAACATTTCAAGCAAAGCAAGTACATCTCCATGAAGACAAGCAGGTGGCTGACCTTCCACCAGAAAGGTTAAGAAGTACACCTTTAACTATAGATTTTTATGGGAGCATAAGGCATTTTTAATCAAAGCAACTTGACAACAAATAATGCTGATCAAATAAACATGAATTGAAAGGGTGAGCAAATGACCTTGATACATTTGTATAAATATATAAGCAGAAAAAGTATTTATTGTTTTGTTGTAGAAAAACTGCCATCATTGGTTGAGGAGTGGCGTTTAAATCTTAACAGTGCTCCCTTTTGAACCTATGCTAATGCAGGTATTTATACATTCTGGATTCCCTCTCTGAGAAATGGCAGAAATATTGCATTGTGTCATCCGAGTCAATCTGAGGTGGATATTGAAGTGAAATTGAAAACGGGTGTCCCTTAAAGAGAGAGGCTTGAGATAGGACGGAGTTATCTTCTTCTGCGGAGAGCCCGGAGAGACACAGCACTCGTCTGTAGCCGTCCGGCCCAGCGCTACCAGGCCAGTGACCCATGACAGTCAGCCCATATCGATTTAAAAAGAGCCACAAGACAGCCACAGAGAGGGGAGGGAGGGGTGCAGAGAGCCAGCAATATCCCTCTTAAAACTTATCCATAATTCATTGTCTTTTCTTCTCCTTCTTTAGATGGAAGCCCAACAGGGGAATGTTCATTTTTAAGGGGGATTAGCAACGACCTATTTTGAAATGCACCCCCGTGTTCTTCATTTCCCACACACTTACAATATTCAAAGTCCTGCAGTCTGCTCCATTCTATTAGAGATGTTATTCCCAGCGAAATGAACGCACAATGAGCTAAATCCATCACTGCAGGTCCTATGCTCGTAATGTAAAAATAATAAACATTAGACATTATGTACACTTTCTGTTTGCCAAAAAGCTATTATTGGGAGTGAAGCGTCTGTAAATGCGGTACAATGACTGATGAGGAAAACAACTTTGCGTTCATCTCTTGAATGTAAATGCTGCAAAAGAGATTTACTCTCCCCCCGAAAACCATTTTTATCCAAATGCGCAAACTCTTCTCTGTCAAACTTTCCCCACCAAGCTGCCTACTCCATCGACTAATGACACCAGTGGAATACAGTATGATCCCTAAATAAGTCATAATACTGGGCCAAAGTGCTACTGGGCTGGTGTCGTGTTGCAATATAGATATCCACCTGCGGAGTTCAGTCAGTCTTACATCTCTGCAGCCAACGGGGGGCTCATGCGTTTTGTATGACAAGACCCTGTAAACACAGCTGTGGTGTGGGCACGGCTTTGCATCTGTGCCCCCTCTGCTCTCCATGGAGACAGGGACGTGATGTACAAGGATGTGCTGGGCTAGAAGGGCTCAGCTCCAAATCAAAAGCATGTCAGGTACTGCCTGTGTCGCAGGCTCAAAGCTGTTCTCTTGTAAATGCATGTTCTGCTATTGTGGTAGGTTATTATGCAGTAATAATCAGCAGTTCAGATTTAATAGTAACAGTGGCATAGGCAAAAGCCTATGACTCATTGTAAATAGAAATTCCATTGGAAGGAACTGATTATACCAAAGCTGCAATTATTGGGACAGTTGCAAGATGGCACCTTGTTGAAGTGTTGGGTCTGTATGAACAATCAATATAATGGAAAAGCTCTGCATCAGATTGCTTCTGCAAATGTTTAGAAAATGAAATATTTTAAACAAATCTTTTGAAAATCAGTTTAAAGCACAAACACAGTTAATTCAACCCGTGCAGTGTCCTGGAGTGTGATCTTATTTCTGGGCAGAAACAAGTGTCTGCTTCACCTAAGAAATATAAGTGAACGTCAATTACTCATTTTGTGATCTAAAGGGGCCATATTATATCAAATTAAGTTACATGTTTGCAGACATATAGGGGTCATGTTGTGCAGCCATCTTTCAACTATAAAATACATAAATGAAAATCTGTTGCTTGCTACAATGAAATGCCACTGTGAAGAGGCAGGGCTTCTCAGTTCTGCAACTTAGAACAGGAAATCAATGGTCTCATTTGTATTATAAAGCTGTTTTAGATCAATTCTGCGATTTACAATGAACAAAATGTGAAATACTGACAGTTGGTTATGGTTGTTTAGTTAAGGACTAGAAAAAAAAGCATAATATATCTTCTAACTAACTATTACAATTCCTACTTCTGTGACATTTACTTTTCTCACCAACTGGCTAAATAATTTCCTGTTTTAAAATCAATGTCCTAAGACAAAAGTGCCCTGCTGAGATAAAGGTTCAATTAGCTTCTCAGTGTACGCTACAACAACAGGAGGAGCATATGCAGAAGAAGCCAGCGATTAGTCATAGCCACAACTCGCCTTAATCAGTGCTCAAACTCACTGCTTGGACAACACTATATGCATCACAGGTAAAGAAGGGCAAAGTAACATCCCACGCTCCCGACGCACGCCCATATATGGACAGGGGGCTACAAAGGATGTGAAAATTGAACATCTGTCTTTTTTTTCTTTCAAGCGCTGTGCCAAAGAAAGCTGGAGCTGCACCTGGACATGAATTATAGAGAGCCACTTGAAGACCCATATGAAGAGAGGGAAGAAAGAGTGAATGAAAATGAGGAGGTTCAAGCCCCCCCATCAGAAGACATCACCAGGGGGTACCATCGGGTCAATAATCAATTCACCGCCAATACTGCTGGAACATAGAAACTACAATAGCATTCAAAATGATATGCAAAATACAATATAACGCCAAAACTGGACAGCTTATTGTGCTTGTGCATATTGCAAAATGCCCCTAAAACTCTACAATGTTCGAGACTGTATTCTCTCTGAAAAAATATAATTATACTCAAAGAGGAACTACAAAAGCAAATAGGGCTTTGAAGATGGAAAGCCCAAAATGTCACAAACCCGCTTTGAAGCTCACTGGCTCTCTTTGTTTCTCTACACTAGTGGCTTACAGAACCACTGTCAGAACGCGCTGCATTTAGGGGCCAATTTACCGTGGCTACACCATTATGAAGGAAAAACATGGCTGTTCAAACACGAGTGTATATGCCCAGGTAGCGGACAGCACAGATGCAAAAGCAGCAGCACACCTGGAGAGGGCATGTAGCACACAGAATGTATGGACATGGCTCTTTGTTTTGAGCCTGGCCCTCAGTGGTGTTCTAAGTGTCATCCAGAGCTGCTTTGATATGCACATGCTCTTTTGTTAGTCCATTAACGACATGTGCAGCAGGAAAACACAATGCAGCTCATTCAGAATACTTATCTTTGTATTCCAATGTGCATCTATGTAGCTCTATAAATGATGCATAGGAGTTAGATAAACTGAAAAGAGAATGAGCAGATGATATGAAAAACAAGGCTCCACTAATGTGTTTACATGTAATATATATAGTACCTTCAACAGCAAATTGGCAGTGTCGTACAATATATCTCACTATGGAAAAATAGTGCACTATAGTATGCTCTATAAACTTCTTTTCAAACTGTGTTCATTTACTTAAGATGAGAGACTTTAATATAACACGCATTATTATTTTAGTTACATAAATGAGAGACTAATAACAGCTTCCTAAGAGAGCTAATTGTGGTTAGAGCCTCATCCACCCAAAAGACAGACCTGAACGTACTGTCGTTGTTTCCTTGGATACTTCACCCACTTTGCCTGTATGAATGTGGTGTGAGAGTGAGTGATTGGTGATGGGGATGATAGCGCAAATAGGCAGGCTTGCTTCCATCAGTCTACCCCAGGACAGCTGTGGCTACAGAACTAGCTTACCACCATAAAGAGTGAATGAATAATGTAAGTTAGTGTAAAGTGACTATGAGTGTCTGAAATAGCATTTAAAAAAAATATTTATTATCGTGTCATATCAACATTTAATATTTAGTAGAGGTTTTCTCATATATTTTAACAGCATTACTTCCTTGTGTTTTACAGTTTTTATTTCATTCAAAGATTGGCATTCAATCAGAGGTATTGTAATGGCGTAGTTGCTTTGTTCTACACATTATTCATCTCAAACTTCTTATTAAAGCAATTCGAACTATAACTTTATTTAAAAATACTTGTGCAAGCTAATTTTAACAGTGCCAGTGTAGGTGGGAATATAACTCTGAAGGTTAAGACCTATGTTTAAATTTGGCCCCATTAAAAGATGGCTAATTTGTCCTCTACATAGTTATTAAGGCAAGTGTAGATGAGGCTGACATCATAACCTTTCTTCATTTACAAAAACGCATTAATGACAGACATACTGGAGGATTTTAGTGAGGGAAAAATGCTCAAATTTGTGTTTATCAGTTTATGAGTCATTATGGGAGATGGCAGGAAGCACATTTGCATAGCTGTATGTGCCGCTTCATAAAGTAGCAGCCATCGAGTGCGCAAACAGCCACATAACAAACAAAATGTACAAGGAGCTGCTGTTCCAGACATGAGGGCCATCAGAGCATGGCCTCTCACGTGGAGCACTGCATGATGGGAGGTGAAGGGGCGGGGCGGGTGAGGAGACGGAGGAGGAGATGAGAAAGAGCTTGAGAGGAAGTTGGATTTTCTGCTCAACATGGTGCTTAAACCTGTAGCCGCAGACAAGTATTCAGCATGTCTGTGGTCAGAGCTGTGCTGCTTTCAAAGACGAAACCTCAGTGGGAACAAAGAGTATCAATGGGGGGTTGCCAGACCCGGACCTGAATGGAATCGTGACAAGGCTGTGAAGGAAATATTGACAGATGAAATATATTGTAATATGACTTATACAATGTTATACAAGAAGAAGAAGAAGTGTTTAAAAATGACCAACAGCACTTCATATTAAAGGTGCACTGTATCTTTTCTGGTGGAGGGTCCACCACCTGCATGTCTCTATGGAGGTATTAGTACTTTGCATGTCTTCAATGACAGGTGTTTTATTGCTCAAAAATACCTTGAAAATGTAAATTGTTGCTTCCTCTCTACAAATCTAACCTGAGGGCCGCATTGGGTCCCGGGGCCATAGTCTGACATCCCTGTTTTTTTATGCTATATTGTGGAACATTCAGTAGCAAAGCAATAATATTTTCAAGGAGAAACCATGGTGGCGGACCCTCCACCAGAAAACTTACAAAGTGCATCTTTAACAGTTGTGGATATTTGCAGCAATCCTGTATCTGCATCAGTATCCTGATTGTGCTCAGGTCTGAGGTCAGACACACCAGTATAGTCTGTGCTGCCAGCCAGGTGCACATAATTACATTATGGTTCAATATGAATATGCAAACATGATATTAATTAGCAGAGGTGTGAGTCCTTTATGGCCCTGTGATACATATAGCCTTCACCTGTCACTGGGTTTTACATTTTAATTGCTGTGTACTGCAACTTAATCAATTTAATATCTGAACTCTTCATCATTATAAATCAAAATACAACAAATGCATTATAGCCTATGCCCTTCACTAAAAATTAAGCACTGATCATTAACATTACAGCCACAAATGGAGACACTCGAGGGGCTTCTCAGAGCTATTGCACTTACTTCTGCTTGAATAACTCATCACACGCTCCACTATTTCATCTGTCTATATTTATACAGACTACAGAGCATATCACATATACCCATGACCCCGTATTCATATTCATGCAGAGGGCTGTATGTATGTGGGGTCTAAGGAGCTTCTGATAGATAGACGATAGGTGTAATTGTGACTGGAGCTTTCAAATAAAAATAAAATTATGACGGATGGAAAATTTAACTTCTTTTCTTCAGTTTAAATTTTTAATCAAAGGTTCAAGGAAAAAATGTGACAAAGTGCTAATCTTTGGAATTCATAACTTGGTGTGAGGCTGGTATAATCCTACAGTATTCTACAAAATGGCCGACTTCTGAAGCAACTCTTTATAGTGATTTTGTTTGGCAAATAATACCTTTGCATCATGCTTTGACACATTCACATTAAACATATTTCCATATTTGGTCCAGTCCTCTCATTCCAAAGCTCTCTTTCGGATCAAATAATGCATATTCAATTTGTGTTTACGAAGTCGGGCCTCGGCGGGTGTCTGAGAAAGGTTGCTCCGTTGTTCCAATTTGCGTTGTGTTTCACCCCCTACTCATTAATCTCCTTCCATTCGCTGATAGCTTGGTTTCGTCCACTAGAAATCGCTTTCAATTATTCATGCCTATTTTCCACAAATACCTTGGAGATGGAATTAGCAAACAAACAATGGCAGGCGACACTAATCCTGGTCTACAGCAGAGATCCCGTAATGCACTGGAGATCTGGCCGGCTGTTGACAGGCACCTGTTACTGTCTTCAGCTGCATTGCAATGGCAGTGTTGACACAGTAAATATGTTTACAGCAGTGCCAGAGCCCTGACCCAACACTAAGGTGCAGAGATAAAGCTGAGGAGAGAGGGGAGGAATCAGCAGGAGCAGAGGAGCATGGAGAGAGGGCACCCTGGCTGAGGAAGACAAGGATAAACAGGATAAAGAGGAGTTGAAGACACTGCCTCACTCATTGGATGAAACATTGGGAGCTGTGAAACGCTTCCTCGCCTTTGTGAGAGGGCACAAAGTGTCAGCCACTGATGAAAGCTCGCTCTCTAGGCCAGGGACAAGGAGAGATGATTTACACAAGCGCTGATTGAACCTTTTAAATAAGCGTCTCTGACAATTTCACATGTTTTTTCCCTTCCATTCCTTGCGGCAGAAGCTGTAAAAAATCTCAATGGGGATAAAACACCATGACCTTGGAATTAAAACGGCATGATTTTCTGGTGTAGTGAAAAGTTTCCAACAAAAACAAACCCGCTGAAAAATGCTGTGACTCATAGGACTGTGGTTATCGCACAGCCTGCAGCGACGCACACACAACCAGTAAATAAATTGTACTTTTACCTAGAGACAGAAAAGGGTTTGAGAGATCAACATAAGACGCAGAAGAGTGAGATGTGCCACACTGAATAAGCACCAGCAGTGCTTCTGAATGCCTGTGTGTATATGTATATGTGTATGTATATGCATGCATGCCCTGTAGCAGAAGGGTGGATGATGCAAGGCAGGCTGTCAGGATACTACTGAGACTCTGAGAAGATAGTGAGATGAGAGGTTTAGGCGACTATACTCACACACACAGACACACACACACACACAGCAAAGCCAGGGGCAATGGAGGAGAAGAGACCGAGGAAGACTTTGATCACCGAACTGAGCACATTCAAGCACTCAACCAGAGAGGGCAGTCAGTGATGAGGAGGAGAGAGCCTAGGCAGAGGGGGGCAGCGGGTGGGGGTTGGGTCAGACAAGAATCGGCCTTGTTTTCCGACCTCTACGCCCAATGATACAGATGTTAAGGCCAGACAATCGCAGATGCCCCAACAGTCCACAAGGAACAACAAAACTAATTTTATTTCAACTGTATGAACACAGTGTGGACAAGATGAAAACTGTGGCAGAAAATGCAATTTGCACTTTTCTCAACACCTCCAGAGGGTTGAGTCAATCTTCAAAGATGAACTCAAAACCTGTGCAGTAAAAGTAATCTTTAACTAAATACTTTTTCTCAGTGACACATGCCACTGTTACTGCAACTACAAGTACACCTGGGTAGAGGACAACTAGTACTATAACCAATTTTACCCAATTTTACACACATTTTTGCTGTTTTTACTACTCTAGCAATACTAATACATATTGCTAACATAAATTAAAGGTGCACTGTAACTTTTCTGGTGGAGGGTCTGTCATCTGCTTGTCTCTATGGAAATGCTATTGCTTATTTGCTTTGCCTTGAATGTTCCACAGTATGGCATTAAACTTATCCACCTCCATGGAGACAAGCAGATAGATACAGCACCAGTTACAGGTCCCATCTGTGGAGAGGGGGCCCCGCTCAGAGTAAAAATGCAGTCGCACTGTATTTTTCAGTATTAAAACAACACGCAAGGTAATTCAGGAAATGCAAATAGAGATGCTTAATGCTATACTGTGGAGCATCTTCATGGAGAGTGGGTAGCAAGCAAGCACCAGAAAAAAGTACACAGTAAACCCACGACACCTTACCAAAGACAACACTGTAGTAAAAATACACCAAACAATACTTGAGGATGAATATAAAACCAAAATGTCATTCCATATATTTACCATTTCTAGGAACACACCTGTGTATCCTGTCGTGGCATATATTCCCTATGCAAATAGAGTGTGCCCTCCAAAAAAGGACAGGAAGCTATAGCCCCATACCTCCACGCGTAAGATGCAGGTGGATAAAGCATTGTGCTGTTTGCAAAAGAGAGCAGGTAATTATCGCTGGCATTTTGACAAGTGTTTGCTAGAGTGAAGGTCAACTCTGTCTGCGTGGGAGATCTATGCTAATCTGCTCAGCTGGAAAAGACTCGCACTCACCACTCAAATGGTTGCTAGCACCATTATGCAGCCCCTGTGCTTATGTTTTCACTTTAAGGCTGCCTCCATGAGTGTGTGCCTCCGAGCAGATCTGAAAGAGGAGCAGGGCCTTCCAACAGAGAGTGGAGAAGAGACAGACAGGCAGAGGGATTCAAGCGGACAGACAAACCCAATAGATACGTGTTATATTTAGGCTTTTCTTTTACTACAAAACAATAGACAAGTGTGGGTGGACTGAAAGCTCTGCCCCGTTTCCACCACGAGGCAAAGCATACCTATAGATGCAGTGTTATTGTCAAAAGGGCTGTAAGGATCCTAAAATAAGCATACCTCATATTGTACTTGGAGCAAACTTTATTGGGGCACTATCTAAGAACAGTGACCAAGAGGTGGAACTCAGCACTGCTGATTCTGGACTGGGTTAGATTCAATCTAGTGAAATCTAAAATTCATAAAAAAAATACTACCTGTTTTTATCCTACCTTTAAAATACATAAAATATTTGTAAAATGTTTAATAGATTTGTCATAAAATGTCTTTTCCATTGCTTATCCAAAACAATAAGCATTCTACACTAAAGTGAACTCATTCTGTCCTGCTCGCTGACTTGGCCTATGCTAGACTAAAAGGAGACTTTCTGAAGAAGCTCTGCTTGTGTCAAACTCAAAGTTGAGTGAAGTTTCTCACAGAGCTGCTGCTTGTCTGATGTCTTTGGGCTGTCACGGGCCCGACTCACAGGCAGAGGCAGAACAGTGGAGCAGACAATGTCCGTGTCCACGTCTGGGCGCGTCTCCCTAGGGTGACAGCCGTGTGTCAGGGTCTCTGCTCTCTGCTCCAGATGGCCCAGCCACTTGCTCTTGGGGTCCCCAGGCTCCCAGCGCTCATTGACCGGGGCCGTGGTTCTCACGGCCTGGGGGCCTATGCTCTGGCCTCTGGGGCCTCTGGGGCCTCTGGGGTCGCCCAGCCATGACAGCAGAGACAATAGCAGTGTCCTGGTCCTGCCCACCTCTCCCACTCAAAGATCTGCTCCACACGGCTGCTGGCCAGGACATCCTCCAGTTGGTAAACACTGCTCCAGTCACATGACTACACAACAAGTTGTGTTAACCAATGGAAAACATCTGGCACAAGGTCAAAGTACACTGAGATGGCAGCAAACAGATGGGATATTGGGAAAAACACATCTGTATCAATGAGCAGTGATTGAGGAAGACTTGAAAAGACATGACAGGACACCAGTGAAGATGTTCCACCAAGACAAACGTGCATGTTAAGTGGAAAGAGGAAGAGGATCAAATCCATCATCATCTACAAACTGCTACTTTACAGTCAACAAAAGCATTTCTGGCAGATCCAATTTCCACTACTGAAGGTGATTTACATGTTTAGAAATTATACAGAGATGGGGAGGAAGCGCAGAGGCAAAAAGTACAGTTCTAAACAAGACATTTCTGCATTGGTTTTAACAGCTTGGCTGCCACTTCATCAAATATTGAATAAATCATTTTCTTGGCACAGTAAGGACACAGCTGCAAAAAAAGAATGTCTCACAAAAGTAGACACACAGACACACACAGACACAACAGCCAGAATGCCTTGTAGTTTTGATAAAGCAGCAGCTTTCTCTTTTGTTTTGCAGCCGAGCAGGGATTAGGCAGTGCAGGTCTTTGTCCTGCGGTTTTCCAGTTGAGCAGAACACAAGAGCCTCTACCTCCACTAATACAGTCAGACCTCCCAGCAGGCCTTTCAGCTCACAGCCGCTAAGAACCTGCTGCCCAAAAGATGCTTTTCAATGAGTTATCAAATCTCCTCTATACTGTCCATGCCTTTCAAGCCAGTCTCTTTGTCTGTTCTTTTCAATGGGGCATTGAACACATCAAATAGAACTGATGGGCAGATAGATGGACGGCCGAATGTAGCGCTGCCATATTAACTTCTCTCACAGTGTACAGTTAAGGTAATGCCAGCTAACGTCCATGCCCCAGTTATAAACAGAGTTCAGGCAAGATGCATGTTTTGAAAAGCAGACTGCCATGAGTTCACTAGTCTAATTCTCATCTGAGATACAGTATATCTACTCAAACACATTTTGTAGCCTTGAGCTCAAGAGTGAATTTTATGTTTTGCTCAAGTAACACAAGGCCCCAGACACTGAAAAATGCAGAAGCAACAAAGCAACAACACACATGGGCAATAGTACAGGCACGCACAATACTGGGACAGCAATAAATGCTAGAGGAAGTGGATGTCATGTGTGGTAGGTTATAATACAAGAGCTAATTACCACTATGTTCAAAAGATTCAAAGCTATTGTGTATGTTCCTATTGCCCTGTTCTGGGTTCGCTGGCCAGGAAAACACAGTATTCATGCCATACTTAATCAGCATTTTTGTGTGAAGAAAGCCACACTGTGTGAATAAGATGCAGGAGTTTATTTTTTAGTGCTAAGTGACTGCAAAAGACGTAAGAGGTCATACTACCTCTACTAAGAGTGCAGATATAGGGCACACATTTTCATGGTAATGAAAGGCCAATACAATGGCAAATAATAAGAATTTGATCAAACACTCTGCAGCATAAAATGCACACACTGCTTTATAGTATACCAGCTTGAAATTAAGTAACATGTATAATACTGTGAATATACATGTTTTAGCCTAACTGATCATACACAGTCCCTTCTCTAGGTTTAGTTCATGAGCTGTAATAGATGCAGTTTGGCTCCTGGGAACAAGGTTCAGTGGGGAGTTTTGATGAGTTCATTAGGAGGCCACGTCATTTATGCACAGTCACACAGAGGTCAAGGGTCAGCAAGGATTACCCAGGTGGCCACTGCATGAGGGCATCATCTCCATTTTCAAATAGCACTTAAACCACACTCTGGGTTTGGCACCTCATAACCACTGTGAAACCAGCATGCTGTCGTCATGTTGTGTGCAATGTAATGTCATGCAGATATGGAGATGGGGCTGGAGATGTGTGAGGAGAAAATCTGAGGCATTCATTTGTAAAGAAAAGGTTCCGTCCACTTCACAGTAGGGTGCAGAGGGGAGATCAAGCTCCATCCTGGTTTCATGGGAGGTCATGGAGGGTCCACGGCGCTCCTAAGACGAGGGATTTAACCACTTCACTCTTTCCAAGCATCATTTACTACGTTTCTATACAAAGAGGTCTGACATGGGCTTTGTGGAAATAATGAGGCCTGTACATCTAAACTCACAAGTCCCTCACATGAGAAAAAGTATACAAAAGCTATTCTCTATACTATAGCTGTAAATATACAAATACGCTAGCTACAGATTATACCGGTACTACGACTCTTTCTACTTTGTGTGACCTCCTACAACTACTAATGCTACAAAAATACATTTATTTCTATTCCAACAACTTCCAGCGGTGAGAGTACTCCTGGTGGTATTGCCTAGAACTACTTCCATGTTTTTGTTCCATTTGCTATTACAAGGCAAGCACTCACTGCAAGGTCAACAAGAATTCCCTTTTAAACACATTTTTGTCTTTGGTTTACAAATAACTTCAGTGAGGTGTATTTTTCCTAAAAGCCTAGTTTACCTGCCCTTGAGTGTGTTTAGCTCCTTTCCAGTTGTGCCGAGAGGTTTGAAAGCTGCCGTGTATGGGGCCAATCACCATTCTAGTGGGCTATGTGTTCATAATTCATCAGCATGGGTCAGCCCGGTGATGGTGTTGACTTAACATTTGCTCTGACATTTGGGGCCGGTCCACGCCTGTCATTAGCCCCCACCACATGCCCTCTCATCAAAGTCCGTCACTACACAAGTGAAGAATGACTCAAAGTGGGAAAGAGGCCTCCTTACGTACACTTATGTTAATATGGGCCCCCTTTGCTCATTTATTTAACACAACTTTATTTTGTACAAAGCGATGAATGGGCTAAAGGGCCTTTATTATATATATTTTATACTATTTTCTGATCTAATCTTTTCCTCATCAAAAACATACCTGGAGTTTTATTTTGTTTCATTCACTCATGTTTAACATATAAACCCATCATATTTAGGCTGAGTTCTTCTCTCAAATAGAAAACACACTTGTGATGCCATGTGGTAATACAGAAAGTGCTCTATGATGTTTTAAACTCCATACATCTTCCCTGGAATCATCTGGATGTTTTCAGCCCTGGAATTGCCAATCTCTACTAAACAAAACGGAAAAGGTAGCTGTTAACTTGAAAACTACCGCTAGATGACATAATAAGGTGGAACAGAGCATTCTGAGCTTTGGAGATGTAGACAGACTAATAAACCAGGGTAACTCAAATATGTGTGAATGAAAGAAAACACAACACCAGGTATGTTTTTGAGAAGGTAACAGCATTATAACTTGGCTTATAGCTCACAAGAATCTATTTAGTCTAATATAGCACCTTTAAACCGGTGGCATATTTATATGAGTGCATAAAGTATCAATATATGTCCCGTATATTTTTAAAGGAGGCACAAATTTACACCTATCTCATGTCCCCACCCACAGCCTTGTATTTACTTTGTTTGTTTGGAAAAATTACATTGGGTGATACATAGGGTTATAAAATTATGTTGTTTGGGTTTATTTTTTTGCAAATAAAAATACTATATTCTACTGCTACTGTGAAGTGCTGCTATATGAGGCAGGCAGCCTGGCCCAGTGCTGTGAACTTGATAACTTCAGATTGACTCAGAGTTAGGAGGGCAGGAGAAGGTCATTTCTGCAGTTTTGGCCTGGAAGACAGTGTACCTGTTTCTGTTATTAATGATTTATGTGTGTGATATCAATCGACTGTTATTCAATAGCAAACAAAAGTAGAAGATGTCTTCTTTGAGGCACTGTCCAGCGGAAGTGATCCAATTCGAGTCCTTGGTTCACTGGATCTGACTTCCTGATACGCCACCATAACTAAACACAGCGGGGTTTTTGACAATCATAGCAGAGTTGGAAGATGGATTCTGCATCGTCAAGTAAAAGACCAGCCTCCAGGGCATGCTAAACACCATCAGAGGTTCCACGTAAAATCAAGAAAAGAAAGTTTTTATCTAGTGCAACCAAAAGGGCAAAATTAGAGTCTGACCGGCGGAGCCGGAGCAGCATTTGAGAAATGGGGAGAGCTCAAATCTACACTGAGTATAAGAACGGACCCACAGTAGGCTTTTCTTCTGATAAGAAGGTAAGATATAGTTACAAAATAAGGAATAATGTGTCTAGCTTATGTTTATCATGCTAATCTAGATGCCAGTCATTTGTGTAGCTACATATCGTGTTTTGGTTTGGAGGATGCACTGCACATTATGCATTTAGTTTATTTGCAGTATAAACTAATAGCAATAGCAAGCTTGTTGTGAATGGGTCACTTGCTGTGTCTTTGCAGCGTTACCGGCAATATAGTTATGATTATGAAGTTATGCGTGACTCGCAAGCTCCATTTATGTGAGCCATGATGAAATAGTAACAATTGTTTGCGAGGAAAGCTAATCATTATTAGTAACTCGTGACTTTACCAGCATAATGTAATCAAAATAGAATCGACGTTAATAAGGTTATTTCTGAAGATGAAGGCTGAAGATGTGTCTTTGAGAGTTGTTTGATTCATACTCGTACAAGCTTATGCACAGTGAATGCGCACAACACTGCAGTTGTAGTTCCACTTCATGCAGATGTGGCAAAGTAGTACAAAAACTCTGTAACTTGTACAAGGCTCCTTTAATTTATTCAACTAAATTAACCAACATTTACTTTATTGCTGGAACAATAATGGTACATTTCTATTTAGTTAGTTAAAATAATTAATTAATTAAAATAAATTTGGAAATAAATACATAAAAACACTTGAACTGAAGCACTTTTTCACCAGATCAGTATGTTTAGATTACCAGTTTTGAGCCAATTTACTGGACAATTGAACAGTCTTACGAGTCTTAGAACTGTCAAGAATTTAAGCTCTGAATTAAACTACAATATTTCAGACATTATCCTCCAGCACTGCCCAAAAAGAAAATCAACCAGAGCCAAAAAAATGACAAAATCTGAGGCAGCAATGACACATTCCAGCCAATAACAGTGGCGCCATGTTGGTTCCAGTGTGCTGATATTGGATGATATTGACTGTTGGGAGTATTGCCGCGCTTCTCAAAGTCATTTCCGTCCAAAGCAAGGACACACACCCCACATACAGACACGCACACACATACACACACCAACACTTTTTTTTCCCCACAAAGGCACAAACAGGACAGACAACGAACAGGGGAGAGGGTACACTGCATACTGACAACCTCCTTTCTGCTCCTGACAGCTCTCCATCGCTCCACATCAAACAAGTGCATACATGCCGCAGCACATATAGACTCCGAGTGATTGGCTTCTGCAGACCTGCTTGAACCTGTCAGCCGCTTGGACGCAATAGCAGACCAAATAAACTGCACCGGAGTGTGTGTAGGGACGGGAGCCGGGACTCATCTCTTCTGTAATTGATGGTCATCTGTCATCACGGTGGCTTGATAATCTTCTATGGGACAGGGGTTTTGTCTGAACAAGATGAACTGTGGTCTATCTGCGCTATCTGGAGAGGCTAATCTGTGTTCTCATTTAGTAGAGCGCCCATGCCAGCTGACAGTAGTGGACCAGTAAAAAGGAGATAAATCGCAATGATGGTTGTCGGGAGTATGATAGTGAATGTATGTGTGAGGAGACAAGAGGGTAAAATGAACTGCTCTTACCGGCCACTTCCACCAGATCGGCTGTGGAGATGTTCTTAGGGTTATGGCCTACTCGGAAGGTCAACGCTGGGCCTAGGACACTGCAAAGACACCAGAGACAAGAAAAAAGTTACTAAAAGATTACACTGATTGAATAGTGCACCATTGTCAGATCAACCAACATTCATTCAAATTTTGCCAAATTCAGTTCTTTCTAACTAGACAAAAATGTGTATCTGAAAAGACGCAGGCTTTCAAGCAGGAGTCTGTTGTATTGAAATTGTGTATATCTAGGAAATAGGAAGGTTGGCAAATTAAAATGGCACATTCAGAGGCTAAATGGTGAGATTCTGTAGTTATAACATGATTTTTAAAGCAAAATATAAAAATAAAGTTGGGTCACATTACCATAATCAGCTATAAAATTGGGTCCTTCAATCAGACTATTTTCACCGCTGTACTCAAGAAGCAGTATATTTGGCATTTTCTGATTAAAAACTTTGATTAGTTGAATGTTTACACAAATCACAAATAGTTCAAACATACTCAAGTTTGAATCAACATGGACCAGATATTCTATGTACATTAAATATAGTATGTTAACTGCAATTTGCTCCAAAGCTAACACTACAAGTACAAAAGCACCTGTGAGGTGCTGCAAGGGCATATTAAAAAGCACACTGATAATTTTAAAAACTTTGAATATCTTGAAAGACCATGGAGTTTAGCTGGAAACTCTGCATTCATTTTGCACAAGGATGTAGCTGTCCACTCAGCATTGTGCTCTCTTAACCTCCCTGTCCTGCCTGTCGCTACTGCTTTTGTCCAGCGCTCTGCCACATACACATTTTTATCCCTGGAGCGGAATAAATGTTTAAGGTCCCAAAGGTTGTCCATGAAATAAAATCTAACAACCCTGTGTCTGTAAGAACTCCCAGCAGTGGCCAGAAAATAAAGGTGTATCTTGAAGCCATGCATCTGCGGCCACGACGACTCAAAATCCCAACTGGAAAGACATTTATAAGGGAATCTCAATAAAAGCTGTCAAAATAACAAACAAACAGTGGTTTCATAGTTTGACGGAGGACCGCCTTTCAAAACATCCTCAAAAGAAAACAATAAGAAAATCATCACGCGCATGTGATGAAGACCCCGTCTGGGCCAATCAGGAACAAATATGGCACCTCGCTTTGAGCACTAATTGTAGTTCCCCAATGATCCAATCAGTGTGCAAGCAAATGTTGGCATACAGTGGTGAGATCATTTTACCCAAGTTTCAAAATCAAAATTAAATTAGTTATATTTGAGATGTTGATGACAAACACATGGTAGGCATCTACGAATGATCAGAGCTTAAGTATTGCATAAATCTGGGTAAACATTTGCTGCAACATTAAAAAGCACTTCTGCCATTCTGTCAGTCTAAAATATGTGCTTTACTTTCAGTGAGAATCATTTTGTATAGTTAGGATTCAAATCATTTTCATACAGTAAAAGAATGTTACAAGATCACTGTGAATAAAAATATAACGAGCAACAGTCAATAAATTACAATTACCCCCAACAGTCCTTTGATTAATTTATTCCTCGAATTTTGCTTAAAAATTTCACCTTTGCATGAACTGAAGAATAATCACATCACACAGAATTTTAAAATAAAGCAAGTCATTTTATCTTATAATGTCAGCTTTTTGTGCACCTCTTTAGCCTTACAAATGCAGTGAAGCCTGTAAATCATAGCTGAATGCTTTCATTATGTGCTACAGTTATTTTTAAATTGAACAACTTCAATATTGAGCGTACACCTAATATTGATCTATAACCTGCTGTAGCCACTATATGCACTGCAGTACAATAAGCTTTTCAAACGCTCGGATTTTCCCACTGAACCCTATAGTGGCGCTGTATGTGATTTATGTGGACATTGTGTCAGTGTAACCCTATGAGTGGCGCAAGCGTACATTTGAAGTGCACTTGTTGATGGACTGTACGACAGAGAGGCAGATTCATCAGCGTGCCGGAGTGCCGTGACCCGCACCCACTCCTCCATCAGTCAGCCCGGGACACGCGCTCCGGCCCCAAAGCAATATGTGAACCAACGCAGGCGAACGGACTGACCAACCACCCGAGCATGCTCTGATGCGTTTGTGAACACGATCGCTCACATGCTTGCGGGTAATACGTCCTTCACCTGCGTTTCTATTTGCTCTCCTAAATGTCAATATTTCCACAATCTTCACCCTAGCCTTCCACTCTCATTCTCTAGCTGAAGGTACTCTGCCAGAGATCCTGATGCATCTCGAAATTGAAATGACAGGATTTTGGTCCAAGCTTATTTAAATACGGGGAGTGTGAAGCTGTAAGTTGGAAGATTGCGAGGACCTCACACTATGTCCCGTGCCATTGTATGTGACGACTGGTTGGCGGGATATTGGCAAAGGAAAAAGGGAGGGGGCATGTGGCTGTCTATGTGAGGATGAATAGGCTTCTCAGTGTGTGTCCTGCTCCCTCTAGTGTCTCTGTAGAGCAAAGCACTTACGTCATCTGGACAAAAAAAGAGAAAAGAGAAAAAAGGGGAAAAAAACACACTCACACAAGTTGGGTTTCCATGCTTTTTGGGGACATTACACGTTCATTTTCAGGAGACTAAGCCTAACCTTGACCATAGTCACTTCAGGCCAACCTTAACCTAAACCTTAACCCATTGTAATCCATATCAGAACTTTAAATCATGTTTTTGAGCTAATAGTTAAGATTATTTTTGCCCCCATATGGAAGGCATGAATTGAGTGTATGCAAATTTTAGTTCCCACAATGTGACAAATACCCACCCATACACGCAATTACACACAAACCTCAAACCCACAATTCAAATCTCTCTGGAATATTTTGAGGTGATTACTGCAGTAGTGGGCTCTAACATAATTGTGTCTGAGAATGTAACAAGCTCCAGCGTCCTTGTGAACCAGCATGTTGTCACAGTTGAGTAGCTCTTCTTCTGTGGGACGTTCTCCCATCAGAGCTCCTTAGAACGGGGCAGCCTGCTCTGACCCAGCTTCTGTATTCAGACTTTGAAAAACTCACCTGCCGCGCCTGCTCAGCCAGACACACATTCTCTCTCACTATCCCAGCATTATACTCTGTAACTGGGACAATCACTATTTCAACTACATTCACCCTGTCCAGAAAAGCACTATTGATACGGTATTGTGTGGCTTTTGAAGATGTCATTATAGCAAATTTATAGTTAGGTTATTGTGAGAAGAAACATCAAAATTGTATTGTTATTCTTGATTATTGACACTATGACCAAAGAAAGGAGGACACAATATCTGCTACATTACCAGACCTCTATGGAGCTCAACTATGACCACCCACCAGTTTGTTCCGGAAGTAAATTTCCCATTCCTATTTCCCATAGACTCCAAAAAAATATGAACGCTCGCTCGGGGTTAATCAGCGATGTGGTAACTAATGATCACAATAATAATAATGTTATTTTTATTGAAAATAACTATGCTATGGATATTAGTTACCAAGGAGGTGGTTAATCTCTGTAGTGTCTTTATTTGAATTTTTTGAAAAGTCTATGGGAAAAATTTATGGGAAAATTACTACGGAACCAGAGCGAACTTGGAAGTGGGTGGGACTGTTGAGCTCCATTGAGTGACCAGCTTTATGACATCAAACTTTCTGTATGATGTTAAGTCAATGTGACATTAATAGTACTATATTTTATAGAATAGATTGAGAACAGAATTGAAAATCGAAAATAGTTAGGAGAATTTTTTTATTGTTGTTGTTGCTGATTATATTCTGACCTGAATAATCACGATTAGCGATTAACCAGATACTCTTACCATCCATACTTTGAAGAAGCTTAATTTATCCTTTAGCTTTTACCCCAGCGAGTGATTGCACCATTATATAACGTCCCTGGCTATTCATCAGCATCAAGATAATAACAATCATTAGGTGCATGAAGAGCTGATGGTGAATGATGGAAAATGACAGGTGTAATAACAAGATTAACTGGCTCCATGCAGTTGTGATGACATTTCTAGCATTTGTATGGAGAGCTTTAAAAAGACCAAAATGAATGTCCTTCTTTAATTCCAAGTCACAATGTGTGTTTAGTGCTAGTGGCTGAGCGCAGGCTGACAGGTTTCCCTCTCAGTACTTCATATCTGAGCTGGGAGTCGCTGTGTCTACACTACATCACGCTGCTGTGTTCATATGCTGCCGGTGTTACCCAGCCGACTTCACTACGGCAACGGAGCGCCATGAAAGGCTTGTCAGATCCCAGTCGAGCACATCTCCTCTGCCGCCTACATGGTCTGACACGCGACGATACAGCGCAACCGCAGCAGCAAACACCAACCGACTCCAGTTCAAGGACAGTTCGTGTGTTCATTAATGTATTAAGCACCTCCTGCTGGACTCCGTTCTCTATTTGTACTGATTTATCTGCTTCAAATCAGCACAGCCAGTCTCTTTCTGAGGCTTTTGATGGTCGGACTGTTCACTTTCTGACTGAAAATGGTGAGAAGACAGTGCCGCAGCAGTGTTTTGAATCCGATAGAGATATCACTATGTGTCTGGAGGTAATTAGGAGCGATTTCCCTCCCTGTGAGAAGTCAAACATCACTAAAGGTCAGAAAAACAACACGCCCACTGTCTGATGGAGCTCCCAGACTAACAAACCATTTAACCCTGATACTTCGCGTACAGTTATTTTGGATGTTTAAAAAAATGGCCCACTATCCTCACAAATTTTGCACAGGTAAAAGTGTATTTGTTTTTTGCTGTGATATTTGTGTTTACATACGAGAGCTGGGTGAGGTCGGCTGCGTGGATGTTCTTCCTCTGTGCGAGCCGCTCCATCAGATCCAGGCCCTGGTCAGTGGTCAGCGAACTAGAGGAGAAAACACACATTTGAAGTACACACCCAAACCTGACATATGTGGTTATTCATCCGTTAAAATGTTTTTAGGAAGATGCTGCCACTATTCACAGCCACAAATGGGTCATTGAACACACGCAAAAGCTATCTGAATGACTGCAGTGCGAGTGTCCACACAGAAGCTGGACGGACATACAGCGGTGCACAAACACAAACAAGTGCACAAAGCTTGGTGCCAAGGGAAAAGGGATCAGCTGCCTCTTCAGGCTTGGTAAATCACCTGCTTTTTCCAGCAATGAGACAAACAATAAGGTGCAAATGGAACCTGCATGAGGTGTAATGGCTGTATCATATGAACACACCTTACTTTCCCTCCTCCTCTCTCATCTTTCTCCTCCTGTGCACACACTTTCACTTTGACTGGTGTGTGCAGTCCGACATGATAACAGCCCACACACACACACACACACACACACACGCACACACACGCACACGGACATGCACGCACTCTGGGATGAGATGAGAATAATAAGGTGCAAATGGAATGGAGGTGAAGTGTAATGGTGGTCTGATAAAGCCATGCCTCATCTCTGCTCCATCCGCTGCTGCTCTCGCACTCAGAAAGTAAATCGCCAAGGAAATAGACCAAACAAAGCCAATCTGCAGGCCAATGTGCAGGACGGTAGAAATGAGAAGGGCATACACAAAGTTAAGGCTGACAGCTTAACCTGGAACAAGTGGGACTGTCAAGTGATGACCAAGGTGACATGCACCTAAAGGTCAGGGATCATAATGAGGCTTTACACAATGCAGCCACAGTCGAATTTGTTACAACTCCACGGACACCAAACGTGGAAAGAGCTCAAATCAATTCAGCGTTAACTTAATGGGGTTTTTTTTTGTTTTGTTTTTCAAATGCTCTTGAGAAAAAATTTTGCCCCTTTTTTGCTATGGTAAGATGAAAATAATGATTTGTCAAGTCAGTCTCAAACGCAGACTAAATGCATGTGCACAGTGTGTGTGATTTGCTATTCACTTCTTAAGGAGGTTTTGAAAGTTAAAGACTCTCTGTAGCCATTCCAGACACGTTTGCATCCCTCTGTGGTAATTCTAGCAACTTGGAGGGCTCTGGGAGTGACTTGCTTGTTGATGCTAGCACTTTTCCCTTGGGTTTCTCTTTTCTGACTCTTTCTGTTCTATCCGCCCCCCCCTCCCGCTCACCAACCTTCCTGCTATTCCCCAGAAATCACCCACCCTCCGCGCTCCCGCCGCCACAATGTCAGGAGCTGTCAGATAAGCAGGTTTGCGTAGCCTCACTGCGGGGCATGAAGAAGCTGGGGATAACAACCGTGCAATCATGAGGGCTGCAGCAGAAGCCTCTATAGGCCGACTATAGGCGTCCTCTTGGTGGGCAGAGGGGGTGATTGGGCCCAGAAGGTGACCTGCTCCTTTCCCTCTGGCACATTATGTTTACTGTTTACGTCTTAATCGTTGTTGCTACTCGCGCGGCAGTAAAACATTTGTGCCCGTCAGACCTTTATAGGCTACATCTGTTGGGCAGGTGAAGGACAAGCCACTGACACCGGACTTGATAACGCCATAAAGGGATTTGAAAGCGGTCCAGGAGTGAACACGTAGTCGATAGGAACTTATCTGTAGAGAGCCGGGGGTGAAAAAGATGGAGAGGGAGAACTTGGCTCCCTTCTCGACAAAGTATCATCATTAAAGCAGTAATACAGTAATCTAATACCCACACTGAGGGATTTATCATGGCCGCTATTGTAATCTGGTGCCGCACATGTAGAAGATTTCTGGCTACTGTATTCTTTAGTATAAAAGCCTGAATATGTGGGAGGGCCTGACAGAAAACTCTTAAAGGCTGTTTAAGTAAGTGAACAAAGACGTATGTATGATATTAAGGTGGGTAAAATGAGTCTGCTTTGACACAGAGCCAATATGCGTCAAGACAAGTGGAGAGAGAAGCGGGGGACTTAAATACCTATATAACGCTACGAGCCATACCATAAAGTCTATATAATGACCACTTCAGAACACAAGAGTGGTTTGCAGAAGGTGGCTAATGATGGTATAAGTATAGAAATAGATGTTTTGAAAATGATTGAACCCATGTCAACCCAAGCAATATCGAGCTAAGACTGCAAGGATACAGCAAAGATGTATGAATAAATATAAACCATAAGAAGACATGGAAACGCTAATATGGTTATCTGGAGGCTAAGGAGAAGACTGCTTTATATTATATTGACACAAGATACAGAATGAATAGATAGATTACAGGCCAGTATGAGACAGATGGAGAAAGGACTGCTAAACAAGATTATGTTCTACAAGTATTTGCACTTCTGCTTACCAGAGATTGAATGCAACCCCAGTGGCATAGTGCATCTCCATACATGATGTAGTTGCTCTCAGAGTTTTCTTTCCTTCAAGTGGTGGGTGCAACACTGTTTTCTTTTATTCATTTTTACATAAGTGTTCAGTTCAGTTTAAAAAAACATATAAAAAAATATAAAACAAATCTATCTTGTGTAACATGCGTAATTAGCCATGCTGCTAATAAGCCTGTTGCTTCACTCCCACTGTTACCAGCAGATGTGACAGAGACCAAATCTTAGCCTTCTGGGCCCGAAATCAGTAGGTTTTCTATACATGTACATTATAAGTTGTAAAATATGTAAAACTATTGCTCAGGGGTGTTTCAAAAAAATTGAAATGACACATAATAATATAATATATAATATAACTGATAATATATGGGAATTTGCAACAGATATCTCCACAGTACTCACTCTGAGCCAGTGATGATGTATCCAAAATGGCGGTCCTTCCCTCGGCTGGAGAACTCCTTCACCCCCACGTGGACCAACTGGGTTTTGACCTTCATGTCTTTCTTCTGGGGGTCCTGCAGCTGTTTCTTCCTCTGAAGCTCTTGCATCCACCTCTCCATCTCCGAGTCCACTTGTGCATCTGGTCCATGAGGTCCACTGGTCAGGTGCAGAGTAGTGCCCTCTTTGGCAGGGCCCACCATGGTCTTCTCCTCCCAGTGGTGCACAGCTGGAGCCTGGCCCTGAGTGGTCCTGCTCTGGACACTCTCTAGACCCACCGATTTAGGGTTACTGTTCACATTTGGCACCTCATCAAAGGGCTCCATGTTGAGGTAGTTTAGCAGCTTAGAGAAGAGAACTGAATGCTGTGAAATTTAAGAGATTTAATTATGAATGTTTACTATCTTACCTTCCTCTTAGCTTTCAGTTGATATTTTATTATAAAATGTTTAATGTTTAAAATGTTAAAATGTTTACAGTACAGTGGTAAAAATATATCACAAAATATGTTCTTAAAAGCTTTAACATACAAGGCCAAACATGGATATCATTCTTAAAAAGCTTTTAAATTGTTGCATCGGTTCACTTTTAAAAATGTGTTGCACTTGTGTCTTTTACATCGTGTTATAGTACATAAAATACATACCTGGGCACCATTTGTATATTGTGCACAATGTAAAGAATATTTGATGTTTGAGAAAATCAACTTGATTCACCTTGTCAAGAGGCTCTTTGTCCATGCTTTTCTTTGGTTGGCCTGAAAAACCAAAACCACAATGTGTATGTGAGCAAATTGTGTAAAAAAAAAAATGAAAATACATGATAGTTAAGGAAAATGCTTTGCTAAATCTCTAAAACAATGATCTTTTCTGATTCACCTTTTTGTTTGACAGTCTCACCGCCTTTAGTCTCACCCCCTGACAGCGGCTCTGGTTCTTGATTTTGCCCTGTCGTCTTGAGTGGCCCCCCATTGGCCTCTTTTGGCCCCTCAGAATCCACAGCTCCAGGTCCAGACTGGGCCACAGCCACAGCGGGGCGCTCCTCATGCACCTCCTGCAGAGCTCCATTGAAGACCCCAACCAGGTCGTCCAGGCCTGTTCCCATTAGAGAATCAAGGTTCATGCTGTGACTCCCCAGCTGATTTAACATGCTCTGGAGGAAGTGGTCTGAAGAACAAGGAATTAAAAAGAAAATTTAAATTTGTTGTTTATAGTATATTTATTAGTCATTATATTTATTTTACTGTAATTGTATGCATTATTTTAGGTTTAAAAACATTTGCAGAATAGGTAAATGTATGTAATTGTTTGTCATCAATGTACTTAATGATTATTTTGGTGTGACTCCGTAAATAGAGGAGTAAAACTACTCTTAACTACAATCAACCCTTCTATTATAACACCAACTTTGCTACTCATCTATAAAAAAAAAGGTCATATTTTTAATCATATTTTTAAAACAAAATTCCTAGTAATTGGTAATTAGTAACTCAGTTACTAACCCATCTCTTTAAAAATATGCTATTATCAGGGACGTGCACAGACATTTTGAAGGGCAGGTGCTCTACCAACAAAAAAGGCACTTAAAAATGTATGTAAAAGAGGAAAAAAGGATCATGTGAGGGGGGCCTGGGGGGCCTCCCCAGGAGTGCATGATATAGGCCCATTGTTATGGTCTGTTTCTCACCAAGATTCAAATTTTAGACTATAACAACTGGCCTACTCTTATGGCATATTTGTCATTAACAAATATTGATCACTTGTGTTCATCTTCTGTGTCAGTGGTTCCCAACGGAGCCTCGCCCTCCACACCCATCCCTGGCTCTGAGCACTGAGCTCAAACTGAAACTCAAACTGGGCAGTGGATGACTCCAGACAACAGCCTAAAACTTCTGTCCACACACATAGACGTGTGCTGTGTTGTTTTTATGAAAAATTCTGATCTTTTGCGAGAAATGCAGCACACATTGCAGTGATATACTCACACTATCGAATCAGTTGCTCTAAAATCATGAATAAGAGGCGGACAGTAAAAAAAAAAAAAAAAATGGCTAAATGCTTAGGTGGTGTAGAACATGTTTATGGACTCTAAACTGTTCCTATAGTTTTTAATTTGGCGCTATGTGCTGTTAAGGTTAAGACACACAGGTAGACTGGAAGCTGTGACGCACGCAGACACACATGAGCGAGAGGCAGGAGAGAGAGAGAGAGCGAAAGCAAAATTCTTTTATAGTATGCTTGAGTGTCCAAAACGACTTTTACACATCTTCTCTCTCAAATATTAAACCTAAAAAATATGTTGACCATGAGGGCACTTAGGGAAAAGGGGCAGGTGCTTGAGCACCATCTTGGCTCTATCTGTGCACGTCCCTGGCTATTATAATAAGAAAGTGTGAATAAACACGATTTCTTACCATCCATGAGACCAAATGGCTGTTTTGAGTGACGATTTGACCCAGCTTTGTACAGTAGTTTATCCAGGTTAGGTCTTGTTGCCTTGGACTCATAGGCTAACTGGGATTGCATCTCTTCTTTGTTATCTGTGGCTGGATAGGCAGAACTAAAATACTGCAGTTTCCCTTTGGGCCATATACCTTGGACTCCTGAGCTTTCATGTTGAGTCTTAGTGGGTATGTCATTGAGAAGTCGTTCCAAATGCCCAGATAATAGTTTGCCCTGTCCAGGTCCTTGGTTAGAGAAAGCTGAGCCAAGTTTGGGATGCCTGCCTTCTCCACTTTTTGTGAAGACTTTGGTGATTGGGGGTTGTCCATCTCCCTTGTGAATGCTATAGATAGTATGTTCCTTCCACGTGTGCTTGGGTTTTGAACTGGACTCTGTTTGACCACCAGAGTTGAAATCTTCATTCTAAAACACAAAGGGTCGCATTGCGGTTATTTTCTGTAATACACCTCATTGTATCTCGCTGTGCTTTCCACCATAGGCTCACTATGTGGGTTGTTCTGGGGCAGCGTCTTTGCTATAATAAGAATAGCAACCTGGGCTCAGCGAGACAAGACAGGATATGAATAAGGATTTCAGATCAAAGACAACTGCCCTTGGAAATTGCATTATGGAAATCAGAGATGAGATAGTGTCAATCTTGCAGTGTTTTTCATGCATTTTCACAATAGACAACAAACTTTAAAAGCATATCCCGACAGTCATAGAACTAACTGAAAACCCTTATCTAAACGCTAAAATTACGGGTCTGAATCCGAGTTAACTGTGAGCTTACAGTGATGTAGCATGAATTATGGATGTAGAATACAATGAGCTGCCGTAGGGACTGTTAGACGCATATAAGTCTGTCCCATCATAGTCAGGATCAATATTGGTCTCAAAGTGTGTGATTTTCTCTTTTCTTTTCTTTGTAAGATAAAAAAAAAATCATTGTGTGAATTGTAAAGACTTGCACTTCAATTCAGCAGACAGTGGCATAACCGATCCACTGCGCGGCATTATTATCCATGTCCCTGCCGCACTAATACTAGCTATCTCCCCTGGTGCCATTTTCTGTCCTTCAAATGTATATAGAGAAAATGTCAGGCTTTCGTAGCCCGGCATACTGAGAAGCCATAATGGCATTAGCACAGTGAGATGGGGGCGCTCTGCCATTCATTCTAACCATGTTTGCCTTTTTCCATCACGCTATACAACAAAGGGCCTCATCTCATCAATAAGAGAGGTCCTGAACTCTTCAACTCTGCATTATGGCTGCACTGACACAGCAGCAGGAAGCGGCCCAGCTATGAAGGATGCCTCGCAGACTGCACACAAAGCCGGGGTCCCACCCTAAATATGAGGATTGAATAATGTAAAGTGGTGATGGGAGATCATTGTGCAAAAGGGTTCCTCCTCAGTGGGCAGTGTGAAGAAGACAGAGAGCAGAAACAAAAGCATGAACAAGAGGGCGACCCCCAGCTAAGAGAGATACTGGAGCCATCTAAAGGAGAGGAAGAGGCCCCTGCCATTTTAAACCACCGCAGTGAGAATGTACAGTACATTACAAATACACTGTATAAATGCTCCACAAATATTGGTCTTATCGCTACATATATATGTGTGTGTTTGTTACCAGAATTTGTTTTTACCAGCACTTTCTGTACTTGCAGTTAATTCATTTCTGTGCTTACCTGAATAGTGTTTGCTCGTTCAGGCATGGGATCTGGTTGCGCTGGTAGCTCAGACTCGTTCGGAAAGCCCAGGTCAGAGAGGTAATGCTGGAGGTTTTGGTTCAGCTCTGGCCTCTGTTTCCAGCCTTGAGAAGAGGTCAGAGCGGCTGGGGGCAGGGCAGGTTGGCGGAGAGGCATGTGTCTAAGTTTGGAGAGCTCTCGGGAGATGACTTGTTGTGTGAGGTCATCCTGCCATGTCATACCTGGAAATTAAAACTGCAGTTCAGTCCTGAAGTTCTCCTACATTAGCAAAAACATGCATATTGTTGAGGGTAGAGCATGAGTTCCCACCCATCACAGACATGTACAGACCTGTGCACACTGCACACGCATGGAAAGATGTCACACTGCAGCCTGGGGCCTTGCCAACAGCTCTGCTAATTGCCAACACATAGTTGGGATGCAGAACTCCTGGGCAGGGGCAAAGCACACTGGTGCCAGGACCAGATGGAGCTACCCAAGCAAAAAACATACCCAAAACATGGCCCCATTCCCAATGAGCCGAGAGGCGCGGGATTCCATCAGCAAAGAGCGTAGTAATACCAAAGATATTATACTTTAGTGGCATTCCAAGATGTTCTCTTCAAACCCGTTGTAGAAACATTTTAATGAGGAAGTCAATCTGTTGTGGGCTACAATTCCAAGCTGTCATACTGCTAACCTTTAGATATCTGAAAGACAAAGGCTGTGTGTAATAATATGGAAGGTTTCAACAAACTAACTGACTAAAAGAGTATGTGAGCCACAGAATGTCTTCATTAGCCTGGCTGTTCACCCTTAAACTCTGGTTATTCTCATAGAAATTCATAAGCAGCAGATGAGGATCTGAGCTATGCAGAGCAGCTACAGATGCCGGCAGTCTTTCTTGGCAGCGCTGAATGGTGCACAAAGCAGCGTATGTTGTCAGTGTTCTGGAACGAGGCTCAGCCATCCATCCGTACAACGATGACAGTTAACTACCCGTGGCTTACCCAATGTGCTGTATTCTCACTATATCTCATAGTGGTGATCATAATTTCAGCTATTATAAGTCACGATGGGGAAGTTAGAGCAGGCGTCACCCTAAAGGATCCATATGCTTGTTGCAGTTAGCTGTAGTTGGTTAAATGCTCCCGTGTAAATGTGCAGAGGCACCACAACAAGCCCAGGGCTGTGGCTGGCTTCATTGACTGTGACACCTCTATCCCCTCTGTCTCCTGGGGACGCAGTCATTTCCATACATACTATGTGTATGTGTCTGCTGTGGGCACACTTCAGGGACAAGGTATGTCTGTGCAAATGACACCACCAAAATGAGGCATTTTGTTCAAAGTCAGGATAAAAATGTGTTGGGGCCTTTACGCTCCAATTCCTCTCAATCAACCTCTCAGCTGATTATTCTGGCGCTGAGAATCTAAATGTCATGCAAATTCATCTGGAAGTCCAGAAGAAAGAGCAGGTCCCATCACCAAGTGCTGCCACTTTTTGCCTGTTAAGGATAGCGGGCCGTCTCAGGCAAATGCCTCGGTTAATTAACGCCTCGCCATTAGCGCAACAGCTTTCAAACAAGCCGGCCTCCTGTCTGTTTGGTGTGTGACAGAGAGAGTGAGGGCCTCCTAAATATTCAAAGCCTATTAGATGGGACTCTTTCTACATGTCTACTTGTTTCATCTGGTGTTTTTGAAATGCAGATTTTCCCCTTTCCTTTACTTCTGTCCACCAACTGATTTTAAAGGCATTAATAGAAGAGAGTGTGAATAATTTAGCAGCAAGTTCAATCTAATTAGTCAAAATGAAACGTGTCAATCCTAATATGACACATAAATTAAAATAACTGCAGATAGATCTAGCAATACATTTGGAAAGAACCCCTAATTTGCTCAAAGTGGTAAGAAACCACAAAAAACGAAATAATAGTCCAGATGAAAGTACTACACTACTAGTTTTTATTAATACACATTTAGAAGCCACTCTACAGTATAGCACTAATAAGGTGCAAAGTATAGTTTGTGGAGGTGGAGGTGTCATGCCAGGGACTAGGTGAGACGATGTGGGTTAAATCTAGATCTAGCTGCATTGATGGATTTGTTGAAGTAAAGTAATTGCATGCCGTGTTTTAGACCTGTGCCTGCTCCACTTGCTACACAGATTTGGATTTAAAGGGATGTCATCGATTGCAAAAAAAGATTGAATTATTGTCATCTCCGTTCAGTGCTTGGTTGTTTTGACTTGACATATACCAGAGCACGGTTGGTTCAATTTTTCTTCCTAGTATCATGCTGCAAGGTTGTCAGAGAACAGACAAGGCAGAGCCTGAGTCAGGTTCTTCTGCTTCTCTGTCAGAGAACATTAACTTGTAGTGCTCACAGGACAAGACCAAAGAGGTAAGATGATGCTTCACTGTGGTTAGATGGCATGTCAGTTTCAGAGCTCTGATTTGTCCTGACTGACTATACCTGCCAATGGAGCCAATGCACACGTCACACCGCATCACCGTACATCTCTGGTACACGGACTGCAAGAGCGTACGCCACACTGCACAGGGTCAGCGGGCCCACCCACTCCAGGTTTGTGGAGTTTACTGCTCTGTATTAACAAAGAAAGCTGTCGTGATTCATTTTGATCAGCTACATGATGTTTTTCATTGTCATAAATTTTTTATGGAAAAATACTTAAAAGACAAAGGATATATTCTAGAGACATTGCATAACCTTACATAATATAGTGGTATCTAGAAGCAATGGGAGAGTGCATTCACAGACAGTGCCCAAAGCAGAATTTGAACCAAACCAAGGATGTTCAGTTCTGGGGATTAGTTCAGGGGCAAAAACTGTTGATGTAAATGTTCAAAAAAGGCATTTTGCATTTGTTTGGAGGAGTGGGGACTTTTCTGGTTTTGTTAGTTTGTTTTTTAGTATGTTAACATGTGAGCAGTAGAGAGTCACATAAGACACTTTAAAGATTAGGGCAGCAACGATTAATCAACAAATAGTTATCTGGACTATACAGACTCTAAAACACAAACGAAAAGACCTTGATAACAAAGACAGTGGCATTATTAAATCAAAATGTCCAAAAATAAGATAAAAAATGTTTGATTTTCATCAATAATACACTTTATTCATAAACATTCATTTAAAAGCAGTCACAATATTTTGTCCTTTATTTGGTGAAAAATGTCTTTTAAAAATCTAAATTAACAATAGAAGTAACCACTTGACAAGTCGACTCATCGAAAAAATAATTGCTGACTTGTCGACCACTAAAATAATCGTTAGTTGCAGCCCTATTAAGGATACTAAAATACTTATTCAAAATATTCTCCATCGCACTATTTTGTAGCTTGTGAAATATGGTCAGTTCATTTAGAAAAGTGTTTAATGGGATATCCCAATTAGGGCTGCAGTATCACGGGTACAAAGTGGTCTTCAATGTTGTTTTTAATGCAATTTCCAGCAGCAATATGTCATGTCTCTGCAATATTTGTTTTCATAATGGGACAAGTCATTAGGCTTCTTCACTGACTCTACCATTTAAACAGTGGTCTTTGCAGAAAATATTACGATGATATATTGAAATGACATACAATGTATTGCTTAGTACCATGTATTTTTCTTACAAAGCCATATGAGAAGGTGAGTTGTGGATTTAACAATACAGTGAGTGAAATGCTTCTTGTATTCCAGTAGTATTGTGGTGAAAGTTTAATACACCATGTAAACTGCCAATGGCGACACATCCTGACAAGCCCAGCCCTTTTGTGGAGGGGTCACTCTCTATTGATCGGGGTGACATTGGTGTTGTGCGCTGAGCAGAGATTGTGTGATGTCTACCTGTGCCTCTGATGCAAGATAAAGAGGATTGTACATCGATTCCATTGATGTCTGTCCCTATTTTTCCTCCCCCTTCATCTCTTCAATTTAGGTTACAGTACAATGGTCTCTATGCCCGCCTGGTGGAAAAAAGTCTCCCTGTGTCTCAAAGATGACACTTGAATAGCTGATAAGAATAACGTGTCACCTAGCATTACTAGTGCACTGCAGCTCTAGCGAAAGCCCCTGCCCGCTGATTGTAGATGGGACAGAACAAATGGAGGGAAATGATTTGGAGTGATGATGTCATGTCTGCAGTGGTAAACAGGTGTCTAAAAACACAAGGTCACAGAATAAGTACAGAGATGAAAAGCCAAAAGGTATCAGCCGCTCAAAGTAAGCGTGGAAAATCACACAGCGGATGTCTCTGCTTTCATTTGTTTATTTGGGAGCAGTAATTAGGCTACAATAAATGTGTGGTCCTGCCAGGCTTAATATTCATGGCTGTTTTTTTCTTCTGTTTGATATCCTCTTGCCGACTGCTCGGTCTTAATGATTTTCAACACTGGTTCACGCCTGTTAAAAATATTAAGCTGAGACTGGCCCGTAAAGCCAATTATGTCTGAAAGGCTAATGTAAGCTGGTCACGGTCTGTGTTAAAGACATCTACTGCCCCCTGGTGGAGACATACTGCAGTTGCAGATGAATACATCTCTAAGGTGCTTCATTAAATATTTTTTTGTCCTTAACAACAGTGATCTTCAGGGTCCAAACAGCCAACAGTAAAAAATCTATTGACTTGACCATCATTAAAGAGTTGAACTGTTTAATTTGTAGTTTAATGAGAGCAGAAAAGTGTGGATAGAAATAACAAAGCCTGGCATCTGGATGAATAAATGTACTAATGATCCTAAAACACTGCTGCTTAGGTTACTGTGCATATACAATGTCTCCCCATAGATGTAACCTGGTATAACATGCACATTAGCTGGAGCCACTGATTGAGTGGGAGAGTCTGGCTGATGTGATTACACTGCACACCTCACAGTTAGTCATCCACAAAATTAGCTCTAAATGTCCTATCATACAGGCCAATTAGACTGGCTGCTCGAGCTGGGCAATAATGGCTAAACAATGGCCACTGTGAGTCAAATGACCTGTTCAGCTCAGTGGCATTGTCCTGTGCACGCCAAAAGAGACAGCTTGGCTATTTGGTGAGCCACACAATGGCAGCTGACACAGTGCTCGCGGCCCTGTACATGACTGATAAGGCCTGTAGGAAAGAGGCGTGGGGCTGTACCTCTGTGAGCCAGTTTCTGCAGGAGGATCCTGAGGCGCTGCAGAGCCGACGAGGAGATGTCATAAGTGTGGAGGTCTGCTCCAGCCAACTCCTGGCACTGTCCGAACACTCCATCTGCACAAACAGAGACATTCAGTGAGCACTCATCATGGACAACATGCAGAAGGATATGAGTACATTTACTATGGGCTATGAAGACAAAAGCTGCTCGATAGCTTCATATTGTGTGTGGCACACTGACCGCCCTGTACCCCGATTCCCTGGTTTGGGGCGAAGCTAATAGCTGACATTTCTCCTCTGACAGCGCTAAGATAAGGAGGCGTTCATGGCAGAAAGGACTTTATCAGAGCCTGGGTAATCTCCCTATCAGCGCCCGCCCGCCTCACTCAATACCGGTTGCTAGGCAACCCACGCCACCGAGTTCCTATCAGCTTCATCATTCAATGGCTGGTCTAGACCTCTGAAGGCTCGGGGGCTTGCAGACGCAGTGTGTAGATGTAATGTCTGGAATAGAAATGAGCCGTGCTGTCACCTCCTTTCAGCTGTACAGACTTGTGACTGTTGTTGGCTAAACTCATGAGAGTCCACCTCATGATGATCTGTGGGGATGACTCCTGCAGGTGCAGTGTGTGCAGTGACCCTTGTGCGTAAAGCATGTCCACAGACCCACTGTGAGAGCACTAGTGCCAATGCCTCACCATGCCTGGACCTAATGATGTGAATCAACACTTTGTCATGCACCAGAGCACTCCATTAATTAGCCCAAGTTGTCGGACAACAAACATCAATGCTATGATTGATGCTCGCTGACACTTTGGGCATTGTACGATACACAAACATTACAGCTCATGTCCCCAACATGCAGCAATTTTCTGTGCTCGCCTCGATGCTCTGAGACTAATAATTACCCAGATAATGATGTGATGTCAGACGGGACCTCTAAATGAAATTCTTATTCTGCAGAAGAGATGGGTGTTTTCCTGCCTCCCTCCCGTTCCTCTGACCCGGTAAATGACAGCTCCGTTCTGAGACAAACCCGTGGGAGATGGTGGATTACCATACACACTGTGCACACAACATCAAGTTATTTTAGGATTTCATATGGAGCAGCAGGAGAGCTCCGGGTGACACAGATCATAACAAATGTGTCTGAATAACAACATGGCACCTTCTTCTCACTCTGCCAGCTCTCACTCTTTTCCACTCATCAGATTATCTGCATTGACGCTATACAAATATAGACATTTGAACTTTGATTTTTTTTTTTTTTATTCAGCACAGGGCCTTTTTCTGAATCAATTTTTTTCTGATGAATTTTGTAAATAACAAAACACCTAAATGCATTTTTTGCTATGTTTTAAAATTAAGTCAAGCCATTCTAAACAAGCACAGGAGATTTACTTGGATAGGAAACTAATGCAGTAATCCCACATGTTACATGTACGATCCTATGGACAATGGTCTTATATTACCTAAGTAACTGCAGCCTTTGGGAATTTCAATAATTCAAAATGTGATGTTGATTCATTGGTGATTAATCCTGCAGGCTTACTTTTTTGTGTTTGGTAAAACTCAGTAATGAGTAAATAAAGGGTAGACAGGGACATATGAGGAGACAGGCCTGTTAAATGTTTGATATGCTTCCTCTTCACTGGGTCTGGAGCCAAACAGTGATTCATGTGGGACATCTCAGGTAAAAGCTGAGCCAACATTCAGTCATAGAATACAAAATTCATGTATTGTTTAAATTGTTTAAGTCCTGTTAGTCAAACATAATGGCTGATTGATTTATTGAGGTGTTTCAGGTGCAGCTCAGGAGGAAAGACGGTAACATTTCAGAGCCACACGCATGAAAAATCACAAAGCAGCTCTCTGACACTCTTGGCAACAAAACAGTTTAATTTCAGGCTTGGGAGACTACCACCGTGAAAGGTTCACAGAAGTTGAACATAATATAAAGATGCGATGCCATGTCAAGTAGTAGATATGTGTACTAAAAAAAACAAAAAACTAGCATGAACAGTTGTACGTAGGGGTAGGGCTGCACAATTATGGAAGAAAATGTAACCTCTACCGACAAGTGTTGTGATTGCGATTAGATTTGCAACATATGTTTAAAAAGAAGCATTCTGTTTAGAGTGCACAGAGTAAACTTCTCCAGGAGTATTAAAGAAGACCTATTGTCTCTGTGTCTGCCACATAGTTATAATCTTGGACACCTGTGGATCAATATGTCATAATCTAGACATTTTAAATCACAATGTTGATCTAAAATTACTTAATAAACGAAACAAGTCTACTGACTTCCACACTGGAAAACTACAGCGCCCAGTGGGAGCTGATGTCACTATAACCGTCATCACAACATAGAGCCACAGCTGTTCACACCTCCAATGGATAGCTGCACATCATGCTAGCGAGTATAGCAGATTTTGTTTTTCATTTGTACCACAATGACTATATGATGCTGCAAAATCCTACGTGTATCACCAATTAAGAGAATAAAATTGGAGAACGAAGTAAGTACCAAGTAATGGGCGTATGCCAGTGGTGGTGAAAACGGGAGTAAATCGGAGCAATGACGTCTTGAATAGGAGTATAAAGATTACTCAAACATGCATGAATCACTCTAAATACAACTTTGAGAGGGGCAACAACAACAACATGGTTAAAAGCTCTGAAAAGTCAATTTTCCATGATAGGTCCACTTTAACATTTGAGAGAAGAAGTATGAACTAATAAACTAATTTTTCCGAACATGTAAAGATCTAAACTACAGGTACAACAATTCTTTTCTATAAGACAGGTTATTTTGTTCTTTGCTTGTTCTTTGCAAAGGACGTTCTACTATCAAATTGCAATTTCTATTTGATTACAATATATTATCCACCCAGTTATACACCTTCAGGACTTGGCAGAAGGTGAAACAAAGTCTATAAAGACACTGATTCTGTAATGATCATCTGTCAGCGTTAAAGAAATATTAAGCTGACGATGAATCGATTTGTGGCACTTCGGAAAACACAATGCAAATGAACCTTGATCTGTTTACTTTATAATGGATAAAACTGGCCCAGGAATCAATCACGTGCTTCACCTATGATGTACCTTCCAATAAATCTCACTCTAGGTCGCATGTTGTTGACGCGCAAAGATTTCCAACCACAAAACGGTAAAGCGCTGCAAATCCTAATGCTTTCTCCGCAGGCACCGCGACAGACAGTAGTACAGCTAAATCTGTTTAAACTGTGAAGGCTAATGCTGGAGGATAACAGGAGCAAACACAAATGCTGACAGCCAGGCAGAGGGTGGGGTGGGAGGGGA
Organism: Periophthalmodon schlosseri; assembly: GCA_000787095.1. Taxonomy (NCBI): domain Eukaryota; kingdom Metazoa; phylum Chordata; class Actinopteri; order Gobiiformes; family Gobiidae; genus Periophthalmodon; species Periophthalmodon schlosseri. The sequence goes on from JACM01034237.1 coordinate 40,671, forward strand.
GGGAAGGAGAGAGGGGAGGACCAGTCCCGGAGACAAATTAAGACATATTGAAACAGGTGTGCTCGAGTGTCGTCCAAAATGAATAGGCCAGAACCAGTGCAGCGAGACAGTCCAGATGTACAACGCTATAGGGAAGAGAAAACATCTACAATGATTAGGATGTGAGGCATGGAGGGTTTACAGGCTTTTTAAAAACCTTTGAAATGATAATTTGCATTATGCGCGCACTTCAGATCTACATGAAAATAAAAACATTAGGGAGACAAAGCATGCTCTCGACATCAAACACACCGCTCTAATTGTAATAATTCAGTTCCATATTTCTATTGGAGCTGGACAGTTTTGTTAAAAAATCTATATGTGATTTTTCTGTAGTATTGAAATTGCTTTTAGATTTGTGATATTTGTTCAAAAAGTAGGACTTTGTTCAGAGTGCACATTTAAACAACGCCAAGAGCATGAACTTTTGAGAGAAGACTGAAATATGAACTGACTAACTAAACTAAAATAAGACAAACATTTCAGAATATGTTTGTAGAGTTCTAAAAACTTCAGGTACAACAAGATTTTTTCTATAAAATGACAAGCACTTACATATTTTGCTCCACCTATTTGGCCTAATTAAATTTAAATAACTTCTTTTTGCATTTTAACTTGTAAATTTATACTACATGATACTGATGAATCAATAAATCTTTGATATCCCTGCCTCTAACACTAACCCTCTATAGAGTGTAACTACATATTATTAAAGTGTGTTATACAGTGCATTACATTGTACCTGGGGTAGTCTAAAATAAAGAGTGTTCAAATGCATTTTGAGTGTCCACTTTAGCCTGAAATGTTGTAGTTGTTGCTTAAAGTGTTGGTGCTTGCAGATGTAGCGGGTTTACGATCAATACAAGCATCAGCCAAAGCGTTTAAATCTAAAACAAATTGCAAGTATTTCAGACAATATTGGCCCAAGTGGAGGTAAGATAACCACCGATCAATATAAAAAAGCCTTGGTTAAGTGTTTAATAGGAGCCAACCCATGCCCAAAGGGAGCGTGGACCACTTATCCGCTGTACTTTAGCTTGGCTTATCATTGCGGCAAAGCACAACACACTTGGGAGAGATGCATCAAATGAAATGTGGTTTCCGGCATTGTGGTAATTACATAGCATTCAAAGAGCAGGTAGAGAAATATAGATTTGAAGTGGTTGTCGGTGAGATATAAAGGGATAAATACACACAGTTACAAAAACAAATATTGATTGACACAGAAAGAAGCTCCTATTTTGTAAGCCGTCAAGCCATTCTCCATAGCAACAGCGCGAGTGAGGATTGGCCCAACCCTGAGAAAACCAGGTTAGTCCTTGAGGGAGGCGAGAAAGTGCCAGACCTAGTTACCCCCACGCGTGCCCTGTCTGGCCCGCTCATCAGGAGTCCAGCAGCCTCATCGCTCCACTGCGGATAACACGAACAAAACACAATCATGCCACCAAATAGTGTCTCCACAATGCTTGGATATTAGGTTGTAGTGGCAAAATAGGAAAGCTACAAAGAAATAAGCGTCTCATGAGCGTGCATAATAAGGTAAAGTTAATATGAAGCCTTCGTTGTGAGCCTTGGGGTATTTTCCAGCGAGTTGTCAGCAAATTTTGTTCTATTAGGCTACAAGGCATTGCTCTGAACCAAAGCAGTCAGTGTGTAATTAAAGAGGGTTTTTTTCCTCTCCTCTCTCCGCTCGAACTGGGCTAATGAAAAATGGTCGGAAAGACATTTATTTTCTAATATAGGTAGTCTACAATTTCGACAATACATTCATAGCAAAAATCCTAATTTATCACTGGTTTGTTGTCGTCGGTGGTGATGAAATGTTTTCGTCTTTTAAAACGTGGTTTAAGGGGAAAATATGAAATAAATTAAATATATATTTTTAATCTGACCTGCAGTGTTGTAAGCTCCCTGTTTGGTTAAAACATACAATTTGAGCAGCAGGAAATGCTAAATCCTATTAGGGTTGGCAAAAATGTCAATACCCAGACACTAATCAACACTAAAACTAGTATTGAAAATATCTAATTTGAACAAATATCAATACTGAACAAAAAAAAAAAATCGCATAAATAGGACACACTTGTAGTAGTAATTTTAGAATGTCCTGGACCTATATTTGAACTAGAAAAATACTGCAAGGTAACATAAAGAAACTACTAATGTTTTGAGTTGAATATAGCATTTTATTGTGTATTTATCATTGCTGTATCAAACTCAGTATCAAGTCTACTCAAATCTAATTTAACATTTTATCATTTATCACAACACCAAAAAAAGTATTGACTAGATCCTATTTTGTAATACATGTCTTAAATAAACTATAATGTTTTTCAGTCCTGCCATTCTTTATTCTTGTTCTTGAAATGCATTTGTTGACCGATAATCACGTGTTTATTTCATTCAAACAAAAGAATCGTGCACACAGAGGCATTTGGACATTGTGTTTACCAACTACAAACATGCACAGCGCCTGAACCACAATGCCAGAATACATTAGCCTTTCATATGGCGTCCCGACAAAGCCTGCCTGATATCTACACCCCATCATTCCTCTTCAAAATTAAACGCAGGTGTGTGACGGGGCCGGAAATCGCACTGAGCAAAAAAAGAAATCTTTCCATTCATCGGATGCATGTTGTCATGGCAACCGGACACAGACGCAAGCATCTTCAATAATAGGAGAGCTCGTCTGTGTGCTTATGGGAAACCTCAGGGCCAAACAGTGCATAATAGACATTCTAAATATGTTTCAACAGACACGCATTTCAAAACACAAAGCTCCTAACGCCGTCCTACTCAAGTCTATGAATGAAAAACCCACACTGAGCTCTAAAAATAACTTAAAAACTCCATGCGTTCCAAGAGGTCCGTGACCACGCTGGATGTTTCTCTATAATGAGACGTAGTGGGTGTGTAGCGCCCTTGGAGGATGACTTACCATTGACGCAGAACTCATATGGTGTGCAGAGCTCGTCTTCGAATAGGCAGCCTGCAGGAGAGGAAAAGTGACAGAGGGAGAGAGAGAGGAGAGACACGGGCGTATTAATTAGGATCAACATATGACATGGTTTCACACAGCAAGAACAGCACATCTGAAAAAGGAAGCATCGATACCATCATTGTGTGGGCTGACTGTAAAGATTGTGATTTTATATGGCTGCAGTGTCCTCAGGCATATGTAGGCCACAGTATAGGAAGACACCACACTCCAATCATGGCCATGTTGTTTTTAGCATTCGGTAGAAAACTCTTGAAATACAAGAGGATAATCAGTCGAAAGTAGAAGTAGCAGAGTGAGTGAAAAAAATAATTGATAGCTTTAACATATTCACATTCAGAACAGTTCAGATGGCTAAACGGCTAATGTGGGTGTTAGCCTATAACTTTTTTTTGTTAAAGAAAATACAAATAAAATAGTTAATATATAAAATGTGAAGACTTAGTTAAGCTTCCTAAATTGTTCTTTACAACAAAAGATGAGCCATGAGGCTATGGGATAATTAGCATAGCATTTTCACACAGAAGTTTAAAGTTAGCACCGTAGCTATTTGCAAATACACTGCAATGTCAACATTCATTTATTATTTACCTCTATTGAAGGATTAGTTGAGGTCGAAATGATCATACATATGCACCACAACTGTAGTGCAGAATACAGCAGCAGACATAGTTACAGTTATAGCTTGTGACTGCTACGTTACAGTGGAGTTCATGACTACATTACCCAGCAGCCCCAAGTGAGTCTCGGCACTAATGGCAGACCTGTCATTCACCAATTAGTGTGACTCCTTCTACTGTGCCTATGACACTAACTCCATGGGTGAAGTGTCCATATGATGTGGTATGAATAGGCTATTATAATGCATGTGAGGTGGTCAGTGGACTAATAAATGAGCAGATGGCAGCAGCATTGTGTGAAGCTGGTCCCTGTGCTCACATGGACTGTATGGTTCACATCACACCGGACATTGCTCACATCAGCTCAGGTGATCAACTCTTTTAGATGAAAAATACTAACCTATTTCAGATTGTTTTGAAGTTCAAACGCATGATAAATAGAGTTTTATTTATTTATTTATTTGTTTGTTTGTTTGTTTGTTTGTTTGTTTGTTTTGCACATTCTGCAAGCATGTTTAACAATTTCTGTAATTAACTAGTTACTGCTACATTTGTTCTAGACTTGTTCTAATGACTCTGGTTTAAAATGTGAAATTGAGACATGGCCTATTTATGTGTTTTCATTGGAAAAGGTACAAGAAATAGTTACTCACAACAATAGCCTATAATATAGTCTAATGTAACTGTACGTCCATTAATTACACTGGTAGCCTTTGAAGTAGCCCTCTGCCCTATAAGTTTGGTGACCCCTGACCAGGCCTCTTTAGTTTTAGGTGCATGTTTTAAAATGTGGCTTTTCTGGGGCCCATAGACATGGGACCAGTGCCTCTTTCTTCTTAACTGTAGTGTCCTCCTCTGTGTCTGGTCAGTGTGATATGCAGCTCCATAGTCCTATGGCCTGCCCTTGATGGACAGCATAGAACAGCTCATGACCGTGAATACAGAACAGGCTGAGCACAAGCAGAGCCTCTGTCAGGTTTTAATAATGAGAAGAAATAGGTGAGGGGAGTCTGTTCATCATTTCTCACACAGGGATAAGAGCAGCAGAGATGAAAACTTTTAAATAGTTTTAAGTTTGCAAGGCTGCATCCTTCTGTACTGGCCCTTTGGCAATTAAATGATCTGCCTGGGTGCTTGTACAAACATAATGTGCAGACATTTTGTTTGGTAGATTTCATAAAATTACCCTTTGTGAGATAACGCTTCAATTTGTCAGCAAAATGGATTCAGTAGTGAGAACAGTGGGGCATGCTGTTCTTTTGCACTGGAATAAAAGGCACAATGTTCTGAACTTGCTTCACCAGTAGATTACACACACGACAGCTCCTTCACTGACACATAACTCTGTTTAATGGGTCGATCATGAGACAATGTTTCCCCTGGTGCCTACATCCACACTCTAAGTCCAAAGTGCTTGATTTAAACATGTATTGTAACCT
>KN480125.1:0-43866 GCA_000787095.1 Periophthalmodon schlosseri
GGTCCGGGGAGAGAGAGAGGGGAGGGGTCCACACAGGCTTCTGTGCCAGTCACTCACCCAGGGTCATCTGAGCCCGTTATCAGCAGAAATACATGCACTTTGATTGTTACTTACTTCACGTTATTGTAATATTCAACGTGTATTTTGCCGCCAAGTCCTCACTCTAAAATTATATAGACGACTTTTTCTGAAAATAAGCGACAAGTTATATTTGTATATTTTGTAAAACAAGTCCTATCCGTTGGTAGGAAAGGTTTCAAAGTCTGGAAATGTTTTTATCAGATTAAAAATGACTTGCGGATGGGAGTCGAAATGTCACGATTTGAAAAACAGTGTCCAGATGAAGACTTTACCTTTAACTACCTTCTCCTGGACGAATGAGGGACTACGCAGACTAAAATCTGTAGGTTCACTCGAAAATGTCAAATAAGAACATTATGGAAATTAACTAATAAAGCAACTAATCATGTCAGCAGCATTCAGCTAATAGCAACATGGCGCTAAGAGATAGATTGTGTGTGAGTAGTATATATTTTATACTGTGTGAATATTTAAAATTTGAAAGTATAAATTAGTGTAAAATCCTCTAAAAACAAAAGTATTACATTTTACATTTCATTTTCAAGTGCATGAATGAAACCAGTTACTACTCTACGTTCGTTTGTGATGAGGAAACATTACAACAGAGATGTTTTTGTCAGGTGCACGCTCAGAGTCCACAGGGACCCGGGCTCCAGAGCCGGGCCCCGTCTCAGCCCTCGCTCTGCCCTGTCACGTGAGCTCGTCGTGCGGGAGAGTGGGCCCGGAGCGTGGAGGTCGTGTGGGACACTTGTGCTGCGGTTTAAACGCGACTCGGGGCTTTAAAGCGGAGACATCTGCGCTGTACGAGATTATTCGGGATTTTAGGATGAAATGCAGAACTACTTTGAGGGGAAAACGTCAATAAACGACTCTGATATTTTGTCAGTTTTCAGTCTGGCCTCGTGTTTACACATAACGCCGACAAACGTGCGCCGCGTAACCTTTCTGAGGTCGGGTCCGGCGCCTGCTCGTCTCCATGGAGATGTTATAGCTTTGTCAAAAAAAACATATCCTTCTCCATAGAGGCAAGCAGTTGATGCCACCAGGCCAAGTTGCAAGCCATATCTGTGGAAAGGCGGCACTGCTCAAAGTAAGAATGCATGTTTCTCAAGTTTTGTTTTGTTTTTGGGGTTTTTTTGCAACATAAACTGCTGTAACTGAATGCGTGATATGTAAGTTACACGCAGAGAGCAGGTGATTTGGGCCTGTTCAGTTGGTAGAACCGTTCCCCACAAGTTGGCGGATCCATCAACATCCATTAACCAACTTTTATTTAACATGTCAGTGCGATGGAGGAAGTTGGAGAGGCTGAAGGCACAGAATGGTAGGCGAGCCTCTGTCGGCCCTGGGGCAGCTGTGGCTACGTAAGTGTCGTAGTTTAAGTCAATGAGTAACGCACCAGTGGAATCCAGAACAAAACACCGTTACACGCACAACACATCATGGGACTAAAGTAGGACTGAACCTGAACTAGATCACGACTAAAACAGGGCCAGAGAAAGTCTACATGAAAACTTCACTGGGCTCAAACCGGGATCAAACCAAGACAAGTGTGAACGCACCGTAAATGTACATTTTAAGTGCTAAGATCATTCTCAACATTAAGGGTGTGGGCTCTCGTTTGCCTCTAGAAACAAGAGTGGCAGTGCGGATAAAACCAAAGATAAAACAAAAACTATTTGCTGTAAAAAAAAAAAATCGATTTGGTTTCTTTTGACCCGCCCTGTGCGTAGTATGTGATGTGTTTGAGCATGTGCATTTGTGTACACTTCAAACTGCCCAGTTTATAGTGACAGGCAGCGGCAAATTGTGGGACAGCTGAGAGGGGGAGGGGGGGGGGAGGGGGGGGGAGGAGGAGGCAGACGGACAGAGAGAGAGAGAGAGAGAGGGAGAGGAGGGGGAGGAGGAGAGAGACAAGAGAGAGAGAGAGAAGCAAGAGAGATGTTTCGTGTGTGTGTGTGTGCGTGTGTGTGCGCGTGTGCGTGTGTGTGTGGTGTTCTGGGGGTGTCCAGGTTAGACCAAGATCATCTCTGACCTGAGTCCCGTCATCTGAGCTCCTCAGGAAATCCACAGAGCTACAAAAACACGGAGGAGTGACAGAGGAGAGGGGACAGGAGTCAGGACGCTAACTCAGTATACTGTACACAAGCAGGCGTGTACTGTAGTCACTTAATATGAGGCCGAGCTGTGTGGAGTTTGCGTGTTCTCCTTACGTCTGGACGGGTTTCTTCGAGTGCTCTCATTTCCCACACGCCTCAAGGGCCGTATTACGCTATTTTCTGATCACAAACAGACCTGGAGTTGCGTTTTGTTTCATTCACACATGTTTAACACACAAACTATGTGTATTTAGGCTGTGTTCTTCTCTCGAAATGTGTGAAATGTGTGATGTCATATGGCAACACTGTGTTTTTAAACTCCACGCATCTTCACTAGAATCATTTGGATAATTTCAGGACTGGATTGGCAAAGTCTGCTAAACAAAAAGGCAAAATGAAGCTGTTAACTTGAAAACTACCGCTTCATGACATCACAAGGTGGAACAGAGCATTTTGAGCTTTGGAGATGTGGACAGACTAATAATAAAGGGTTACTCAAACATGCGTGAATGAAACAAAACACAACTCCAGGTGTGTTTTTGAGGAGGTAACAACGTTCAGACATGGCTTAAAGCTCATAAGAGTCCATTTTGCGTAATATAGGACCTTTAAGCTCTACCAAATTTACTGGTGTCCCTTCAAGAAATCGTTTTGTTTTCTTAATCAATTGCTCCTTTTTCAGAGAATCCGTCGTTTGGTGATTTAGTTCATTTTTACTCCAGATGCCCTTTCTGACGTCTTTAAAGGGCCTGAAATGGGCAAATGGATTAATAATCACATCCAGATATAGTGGCTGAGTGTCTGGTACTTTCTGGGTTCTGGGTTCGACGCCCAGCTCTTTCTGTGTGGAGTTTCCATGTTTGTCTCTGCGTTTGGATGGGTTTCCTCCGGGGACTCCGGTTTCTAGCATCAACCCAAAACATGCCGTGCAGCAGCTCACGGCTCCTGGCAGGTTGCCCCAGTGACACCGGTTGAAGGATGGTTCAAATGCAGGGAATGACTTTCTCTCACATGTTCACCAGAGCAAACAGGACGTGCGCCTTGAGAGAGGTGTGAACATTTACCCACAAATCAATCGTTTTTTTTGAGGCGACTATTGATACTTTGCAGTGACATCACGCTGGGGGTGTTTCACATGTATGTCTATAGTGGAATGTTCAGCAGTTTCCATGGTGACACAACATTAGCAAACACTGTAATGTCAAACGTTTTGAGATGGTCGGAAAACACCATAAAAAATACAAAATGGATGTAAACGACAAATTTTGAGGAGTTTGAGATCAATACGAGTGTTCATGGTCCTGTTTAGGTGTTTGATTTTCAACACGAAACCGGTGAGGGTGACCAACGGAAAAACAATGCTAATGCTAGCTAACTTGTGACTGTAATTTTATGTGTGAGAGACTTGTTTAAGAGCTCAAATCATCTCACCTGTTGTAGTTCCAACTAAGGCAGTTCTTTGTGTTAAAATAAAGCTCATATTAAAGTCCAACTTCAGACAGAGTAGAGCCTCCAGTTAGCATCACACCAGGATCAATAGCGACTGTTGAAATGGGCTATACAAAAATTGAATTGAGAGTCACATGTGCCCTGAGTTTGACTGACAGAAAATCAGTCCTGAGTAGGGCTGAGCGGGGCTTGTGGAAACAGGATTAAATGGTAAGTTGAAGTGTTTTGCCCAAGGCTCCAAATAAACAGGCATGATTCGAACCAACAACCTTATGTTTTTGAACGTAACTCACATCTTCTCTGTCACCACAATTTTGTATCTTACTTTCTCCAAGTGTCCAGTCCAGACAGGCCGGCATTCTTCCACTGTATGAAGTATTTGGGTCTAATTCCGTCGCTGACACAGGAGAAGGTCAAACAAAAACAAAGATAGACATACAAGTAAAAAACATGGAGACACTTTCAAAATAAAAGCACAAACTTCTATGTGAGGAATGGCAGCCACGGCAAACATCTGACCTATTTGTTTTGAAGGAGTCCAACGAATTTACACTATATAGAGACACAGGAGTAGGGACGGTAATAGTAGCACCTTAACTAGCCGCGCTGTAATGTGAAGCCCCTGGTACTTGGTGTTGTAGTAACAGTAGTAGTGAAGCCAAAAGTACAGCAGTAGTAGAAGTAGCAGTAGTAGCAAGCAATACAGCTAATCAGGGGAGTCGACGGAGGGGACAAAGGGGTCTGTTGTCCCTGGCTCGAGAGTCTTAGGGGCCCAGAATTGGACCCTCTTCCTATTCATTTATATCAGCAGGGGGCCCATGTGAGGTTTTTTGCCCCGGGTCCCGAAATTTCTGTTGACGAGCCTGCATCTAATAGTAGTCTAAGGTGATACTAGCACAAACTACACCTCTAAACCAGGACTAAACCAGGACTAGACCAGGACTAGACCAGGACTAGACCAGGACTAGACCAGGAGCCTGTATCTAATAGTAGTCTAAGGTGATACTAGCACAAACTACACCTCTAAACCAGGACTAAACCAGGACTAGACCAGGACTAGACCAGGACTAGACCAGGACTAGACCAGGACTAAAAGAGGACCAAACCTAGTCTATGTGTCGTAACTAAACTGGGGCAAATCACAGTGAAGATGTTAATGATGTTAGTAATGTAGGAGCAGAAGTAGTACTGATTCCTTAATATTAGTAATTTTACTTCTAAATGAAAATACTCTTCAAATCCATATTGTCTTTGTAGGAAAATTAATCCTCTGCGTTTGATGAATCCTTCAATGTCTCTGAGGTAACATGTCCATCTCCAGATCTTGAGCCAGCCAGGTTCACGGTCAGGAGCACCTAGCTGGAGGATTAGCCCATGATTTAGGTTGATGGAGAAAATAGGACCATAATGAAGCCCACCCAGACACAGAGAGAACCAAACCAAACGGGAATTTAACTTGGGACCTTGAATTCGGTCTAACGATTTCCCTTAAATTTGTAAACGCTAAATGGGCATGTTTTTATACAGCGCTTTTCCAACTTCCAGTCACTCAAAGCACTTTACATCAAGGAACCACTCCCCCGTTCACACACCAGCGTACGCAGACACTGGGGGCGAGGCGGGTTAAGTGTCTTGCCCGAGGACACAACAACAGTATTCACCTGTGGGAGCTGGAATCGCACCGCCAACCTGTGGGTCGGTGGACAAACACTCGATCAACTGTCATCTCATTATTGACGTTGACATTATTACTACAATCTACGCGCATACGTAGCTTTTCTAGCGCTCGTTTCCGTGGAGATATTATTGCTTTCCCAGGAATGTCTCACAGTACGGCATTAAATAACCTATTTGACATTTATTCAGTTAAAACACCTGTAAAAACACGAACTTTTACCGTTAAACCGAGTCGCCTTTCCGTAGATCTGACCTGGAACTTGGTCTGGTGGCATCGCACGTTTGTCTCCATGGAGCTTGACATACTGCGGAGCATTCCAGACAAACCAATAACATCGCTACGGAGACGAGAACAATAGTTACATAATGAACCTTTAAGTAACAGCATTTTGCAGCGGCGCTGTTCACGTAAACCCCTGGACGCTAATTGTGGTCACACTCGAAGGTGTAAATGAGCGAGTTCCAGGATTTAGCCAGATCCCAGTCCCTAATAATGAATACGTTTTTAACATTGCATTCGAACGCGCAACCTCCGTCTCTTCATGTACGACCGGCCATTTTATTATCCGCCCGTACAAACAATCAAAGCCGTTTACAGGCAGTTATTTACAGTGAATACCTCTGCCCCGGCTCGCCCACTATGCGCCGCGGAGATGCCAGGGAAGGGAAGGGCGCAGTTTTTTGAACGCGATACCACTTGCGCTTAAGCTACACAACAGCTGCAAACGCACATGCCGGCCATTCTGTTTGTTGTAGTCGGGGATTACTGCGCGATAAAAGGCCCAGGGAGGAGCGGCCCGGGGACGACGACTACCGTTCCGTCCCAAGAGCCGGAACGCCGCGGCGGTTCGGAGAGAGGTTCACGGAAGAGGTCATGTCCGTGTAGAGGCGCAGGTGGATGTGTAGGAAGGACCAACTGAATGGGAGCGTTCGGATTAAAACAGGGCTCCAGTAACAAAACAAATCAACGTAATAATGATAATAATCTGATAATGCAGCTGTACTTCTCCTTTAAGGTTTTACTGGGTGAAAAAGGTGACGTATAATAGGTACATATAATGTTTTTCGGCTTGTTTTGATGTGTTTTTTCTCATTAAAAACATACTCTGCCATTTTACACTTGCACATATTTGAGTAATTCCGTGTATTTAGAATGTTGATATACACAACTGGGCAAAAGTTCGGACACACCATCTCATTTATGTGTTTTTCCTTTTATTTTTACTACCTTCTACATTTTAGATACATACGGAAGACTTCAGATATATGAAGTAAGATATATGGAATTATGTCGCATTATGTAAAAAAACCACCATCACCATTTTGTTTTTATATTTTCTATTCAAATCTTCAAAGTATCCACCCTTTGGTTTGTCGAAAAATATTTAGTTGAGTTTTTTCACTTTTTTCTTTGCTGCGTAATTCCATATATCTTACTTTCTATATTTGGCGTCTTCTGTGTGTATCTAAAATGTAGAAAGTAGTAAAAAATAAAGAAAAAAAAAACCTTGAATGAGAGGGCGTGTCCAAGCTTTTGATTGGTCGTGTAATCCAGGAAGTGCTCCTGTTGTCCATCTTTATCAGAAGCGCCTCAGCATTAAACAAACTAGGCTTGTGTCTTCCGTTACTGTGGTGTATTTAAAGCTCCGCTATGTAACTTTTCTGGCGCAGGGTCCGTGGAGATCTGTGGAACTTCCCAGACAAAGCAATAACATCTCCACGGGGCGACAGTGGCTCAGTTGGTCGAGCGTTTGCCCGCTGATCCTGAAGGTTGGCGGTTCGAGTCCCGCTCTCGACATAAACATCATTGGTCGACAGGTCCGATCCGCTGACCCACGGGTTGGTGGTGCGATTCCAGCTCCCGCAGATGAATGATGTTGTTGTGTCCTTGGGCAAGACACTTAACCCACCTCCCCCCCAGTGTCTGTGAACACCGGGGTATGAATGTGTGTGTGTGTGAATGGGTGAGCGGTTCCTTGATGTAAAGTGTTTTGAGTGACTTGAAGGGGGAAAAACGCTATATAAAAATGTAACCATGAAATAGTACTTATGCCAGATATTCATTTTTAACTATATATATATTTTTTTTTCAGTTAGTTATTCTTTTTTTAATTCTATTTCAGTTATTTTTATTTCATATATGCCTTCTAATAGTAAAACTGAGTAACTTTATTATGTAGTTACAACAGTACAAACATGATAATTACACTGAATGGGTAGAATACCACTGAACGCACCAGGGCCCATGTTAAAGTGTGTGAGCTTATGGAAAGTGCCCTGCCACTGTCTGCGAGTTTCAAATATTACTCTTCATTAATCGCCCTTGACTGGATCAGACTCTAGATGGAAAGCATCCTCCTCCTCTGCGTGTGCGTCGCCCATTATAACTGGAAATGTTAAATGGGACTTTCCAATAAGTTAAATATAGACACAGGTTTACACAGCTTAATTCTTGTTAAGTTGTCGGTGGTTCGGAGCCCGTTCACTTGATACTTTGGGCATTGGGGGGGTTTCAACAAGGGCTAGCTAACCACATGATGATGTCACGAGGTGGCAGGCCCGTCGACAGACATTTCGGGGCCCGGGGCAAGAAGCCTCGCACAGGCTCTGATATAAATGAATAGGATGAAGGTCCGATTTTGGGCCCCTAAAACCCTGGGACCCCTTTGTCCCCCCCGGTTTACTCCCCTGCGAGGTGGAGGTGAGCATTTTAAACTCTGAAGAAAGAGACGGGCTAAATACATGCAGAATTATTCAAAACATGCAAATGAAATAAAAGACAAGTCCAAGTATAATTTTGAAGTAGAAACATCATTGTACATAATAGTGCTGTAGCCTTATGTATTTTATATATTATTAAACTTGCACAGTGTTAAAATTTAAAGCTTTTTTCTATTTATCTTGATTTTTGAGTGCCTATTTCTATTCCCTCTATTCTATTACTGTTTTTGAACTGTGCGTTGCAACACTGGAAATTCCCCATTGTGGGACAAATAATCGTTATATTGTTAAAAGCTAAAAAACTGTAAAACTAACAGCCATGTTTTACACCAAGACTTGCAGTGTTTCCCAACCGGAGGTGCAGACACCACTGGGGTTGGTAGTAATATGTAGTAGTAGTAGTAGTAGTAGTAGTAGTAGTAGTAGTAGTAGTAGTTAGTAATCAACTGAAATCAAAAGTACTGTGGAAAGAGCCAAAAGACACATCAAGGTGGATTACACTGCATTTAGTCTCATTCAGGAGTTTCCAGTTTAAAAATATCTCTTTACAACACAATGGAGTGACCACAGACAGAAGAACAAGTCCATCATGGCATCGTGAAGGACGTCTGAGGGAAAACTGAGGGTTAGTAGAGTTAGAAGAGCACGGAAATGTTATTAAACTGTAGAGAAAAGTTGTCACATTATGTCATAAGAGTACATTTTGAATTCAATGTTTTATATGGTACCTATAAGCAGGGGAGTAAACGGGGGGGACAAGGGTTTTAGGGGCCCAGAATTGGACTTTTATCCTATTCATTTATATTAGAGGGGGGCCCATGTGAGGCTTCTTACCCCGGGCCTCCAAATTTCTGTTGACGGGCCTGTGCCTATGTGCATATGTATTGGAGAAAAAACATGTTATTCTCAAATAGAATGATAACAATTTGTACAGTAAGTTACTTTAAAGGAAATTAGACAAAGAGACAAAAACATTTGGGAAGGAAAATAGTCTTAAAAAGTCCTATATTACACTATTTTCTGATCTATGTTATAATGTTGTTTCCTCATTAAAAACATACCTGGAGTTGAATTTTGTTTCATTCACTTGTTTAACACATAAAAACCCTGCACATTTAGGCTAAGTTCGTGTCTCAAACAGAAAACACTTTGTTCCACCTTGCGATGTCATGTGGTGATACAGGAAGTGCTCTACTGTGTTTTTAAACTCCACACAGCGTCACTAGAATCATTTGGATCATCTCAGCCCTGGAATTGCGAATCTGTACTGAACTAAAGGTAAATGTAGCTGTTAACTTGAAAACTACCGCTTCATGACATCACAAGGTGGAACAGAGCATTCTGAGCTTTGGAGATGTAGACAGACTAATTGAAAACTACGCTTCATGACATCACAAGGTGGAACAGAGCATTCTGAGCTTTGGAGATGTAGACAGACTAATAATAAAGTGTTACTCAAACACGTGTGACTGAAATGGTATGATTTGAAGGAGGTAACATCATTATAACATGACTAAAAGCTCACGAGAGTCAGTTTTGCGTAATACAGGACCTTTAAACTAAACTGAAATTGTCATGCGAGAGAAAGAAACAAAGAAAGATGAAAGATAGAAAGAGAGAGATTAGAAAGAAGAAAGAGGAGAGAAAGAAAGAAAGAAGAGAAATAGATAGAGGAGAGTGAGAGGAGGAGAGAGGGAGAGGGGCAGGTGCTGCAGTGAGGACTGGGGACAGCTGCTCAGAGACACAAAGACACTGTATTCAGACGACGCAACTGTCCACGTCAGTTACACAGACGTTTAAGAGTTTGAACTAAGGGCTTTCATTACATAAGAGGAGAAACAATTAATAAATATCATGACTGTGCATTACAATGAGATAAATGACCTTAAAATCATCTGGGACTGATTTTTAGTCTTAAAAATGTAGCGAAAAATAACTAGTTTTTCTGTGGTCCAAAGTTATTCCTCACTTACCGTATGCATTTCGAGCATCCTAATTATTCACCACGATGAGTTTATAAGCGCTAAAGCTAACAACTAGCATGCTGATGTGCACTACCTGATTATCGGACAATAAAGTGCTTTATAATTAGATGCAGACAGCACACAGTGGACATATTTTGACCTTAAGAGCTGCTTATACAATATGTTTGTACTGGGGAAGGACACATTTTTGCTCAAATAGATGTGAAACAGTTGGGTACAGGGCATTTAATGGGGTATTTCTGGGTGGGTTTTTTATGTTTTTGTGGGTGGTCCGATCTCATCAATCTTGGAAGTACAAGAGCTGCTTCCGACCAGGATCAGATCTGGAGAAGTGTCCCCAGGAAGTAAAAAAAAAGAAAAAAAAGACTCAAAAACAAAACTTAACATTACTTCAGTGAATTCATCGTTTATGTTACTTACTAGAAATAAAGAAATTACAAAAAGGGGTGAGCTGACATTCCTATTTACCCAGAACAGTCCCAGTTTTGAGCCCTGTGTCCCCTGTCCCAGCAGGTTTATCCAAAACCACTGATTTGTCCCAGTTTTATTCAAGAAATGTCCCAGGTTTCTCTATTTTTTGACCCATTTGATCCCAGCCAACAGTAAAGAGGGTGATATATTGTCATTTGTTTAGCTAGAACTTTGAAAATCTGGTCACTCTGTACTAATACTACAACCAGTATCGAAACTACAGGGAAACTGCATTGCTGTGCCAAGGATCAGTATTAAACTAATATAAGTCAATGTAATGTCCCCAAAACCAACCTTTGCATTTGTACGTGTAGCGTCTAGGGTCGTCAAAAGTATCGAAACTCAGATACTGCTACTGCTAAAACTAGTAGTAGTTTTAGTAGTATTTTCTAACAGAAATGAACCTTTCCTGAACAGCTTTAGAACGATCATGAGCTGTGTCAGAACAAGTATAAGACACACAGACTTGTATACGCCCATGGACCACTGTGGAACCTACTGGACGACTGAACCATTTTTGCCCTTATGATGTAATGACGCTTTGTAAAGTGTCGTCGTGTCAAATAAGTCAAGCGCTATTTTCGGATCTATGTTATAGTGTTGTTTCCTCATCACAAACACACCTGGAGCTGTGTTTTGTTTCATTCACATGTTTAACACACAAACCCTGCATGTTTAGGCTGAGTTCTTCGCTCAAACAGAAAACACTCTATTCCACCTTGTGATGTCATGTGGTAATACAGGAAGTGCTCCACTGCGTTTTTAAACTCCACACACTTTCACTAGAATCATTTGGATAATTTCAGCCCTGGAACTGCTAATCTCTACTGAACTAAAAGGTAAAACGTAGCTGTTAACTTGAAAACTACCACTACACGACATCACAAGGTGGAACAGAGCATTTTGAGCTTTGGAGATGTAGACAGACTAATTATAAAGAGTTAGTCAAACATGTGTGAATGAAACAAAACAACTCCAGGTGTGTTTCTGAGGAGGTAACATTATAACGTGGCTTGTAACACGGCTTAAAGTTCACAAGAATCAATTTTGTGTAATATAGGACCTTTAATTCTAAATTCTGATGGGAGTGACGGCAGAATGAATTCAGAAAACAACATTTGATTTACAATTATATTTATTTGTTGACAAAAAGATAACGACGGTTTTCACTTCAGAAGCTCCACGGCTGTGCAGTTTTAATACCAGGTTTAAATGGAACAAACCTTACAAAAAATTCACAAGGATGGCGGTTTTCTCAGGCATGTGTCTTATTTTAGCGTAAATAGCTTAAACACTCTTCAAGTCAAAACAGGGCCATGCTACTATGTGCGCACATCATCAGAAAATAGCTCCATCTAGTTGCGACAAGACGAAGCGCAAGTACGAGCAAAAATTATTCAAAGACCCAAAATATCTACCGTCACTTTCTCATTTGCGGAAAGGAATACTTCTTAAAAACGTTTGGTCAAGATAAATTTAAAATCAAAAGCGCAAAGGATTCATTACGACTGGCAGTGTAACGCTCAAAATCAACCACAATAATTAGCCTCTACAAAAGGATTAAAACAACAAAATAATAAATAAATTAAATAAACACAATTGTCTCGTTACCATGGAGAAAGCAGAGATCCAGAGATTCCTACAGGCACACGGCGAGCTCGGCCACAGGATACGTGGTTACATTTCTATCACTATGAGTTGCATTTTGAGGCAGGTTACATAGATCTTTACAAGAGAAATATACTTCTTATATACACACTGTAAGACATTCACTTCAGTTGACAGATTTTAAGCAGAACTCAGAAGTCATTTTAGTATTAACTGTTTGTTGATGGTCAAATTTAATAAAGTTTACCTTAAAAGGAGTTGAGCAAGGTGAATTTTCTCAGTGCCTTGATCACAATCGTTGTATAGTTTAGTTGTTCAGTTTAATTACACTAAAGATGTAATTAATGCCGTCTGACAGGTGGCGTTAACCAATCACGATCAAGTGTGAACTCTCAGAAGAAGACGTCACTCAGAGCATGACATAGGTTGAGTGGGAGGAGCGTAGCGTTGCTGATTAGGCAAATAGAACCATCTCTCCAGGTTGCCAGATAGTCACATGGTCAGATGAAGACTGGATTTTATCATAGACTGCATAAAGATGACGTCAGCCATAGTCCATGGCTCCAGTCAAATGAAGCTCATCGAGGTTAGAGAAGTTATAGGGGCCGATTTGGAGGCGAGTTCCATATTTGGAATTCCGACCACGAGTATCATAGCAACCAAAGAGCCAATCCGGAGCGAGGCTGTTGAAGGTAACGCCCCTTCCCGTCTGCCAAGCTGGTTTAAAGGGAGCGGGCGCTTAGCAACGCTGTCAATCAAACCTGTTGCTAACGCTAACGGGAGTGACCTCAGGGAAAGAAGGCGCCTGATTTGTCTGTTGTGTCTGTAAATTAAGATATGAACATTAACGATACCGAAATAAATAAATACCAGGATCATGAGCGAGTTAATACGAACATTTTAAAACCAAAATGACGAGTCTGACAGCAGCAGTTACAGAGAGAGAGGTGACAGTTTTTCAATACAAAGTGAACTGGAACCAGAGTTAATGGAGCTGGAAGCGCGACTCTGGCACTTCCTATTTGGAACGCGGCGGCTAACAGGTTAGCTATGTGCATTTATATATACAGTCTATGGATTTTATATAGTAGTATCGCTCACTCTTGCACAGAAATGTGGGATCTTACATGAAAGATATTATGGTTAGCCTAGCAACAAGCTAGTAATACTTTAACTGTAACTGTTGTTAAACCAGGGGGGACAAAATAGAATAAATGGGTCTGGAGAAAGTGAAAGTTACGCCAAGTGATTTCTATGGATGGACTAAAAGGCCTTTGCCATGGAACGCAATGTAAAAACTGCTAGTGCTGGGAAGTTCATTATTGAGAACTTCCATTGACATAAACAGGGGTCCAATTCCCAGCACCAGTAAGAACACAGACATAACCTGGACCTGCTCTGAAAGGTAGGGGGCGCTACACAGACGAAAATCAGACAAACACAAAATAAAGTTACTGAGTTCTGCTTTAAATCTCCATGGTGCAGCATTTAGCTTTGTTAGGCCTATGGACACTACTTATGTTTCATTCAATATTACATCAAGAATTGTATGTACAGGAAATGCGTTGTTTTCTTCTCACTAAAATGCCCTGAAACAGCCCAGAAATGTATGAGGAGAGAAGGTAAAGAGCTATATACAAAAGGCAACCCCAGTTCACCAATCGGACGTAACGCTTCCCATGTTATGTCCATTTGGTGAATTTAACAAACTAAAGTGCAAAAAATACATCTACACAAGTTAAAAGGACTTCAATTCAGAATATTAATCTCGACTAGTCCCGGTATAGATTTTTAAGGTTGTCAAAAGCATCGAAAATCAGATACTAGTAATCGATACTAGACTAAGTCACATTCACAGGACAGAAATGAACCTTTCCTGAATATCTTTAGTATGAACTCGAACTGTATCAGAACAAGTATAAGACTCACTGTCTAAATATTGTGTTTTTTAATTTTCATCGTGGTATCGAGTCTATTCCGTAGTATCGAAATCCGAGTTTGACATTTTAGTATCGTGACAACACTATAAATTTTAGTCCAATGAGGTTCATCTGGTCTACTGAAAATGTATTTTAATAGATTCTTTTTCAGACCAAGGTTTAGTTTGTTTTCACGCCTGACAGTTTCAATCAGTGGAGGCAGGACGACAGCGCCATCTGCAGTCCACCTTCTTCAGGACGTCCTGCCTCCACCGGTAGGA
The DNA here is from genome assembly GCA_000787095.1 of Periophthalmodon schlosseri. Lineage (NCBI taxonomy): Eukaryota > Metazoa > Chordata > Actinopteri > Gobiiformes > Gobiidae > Periophthalmodon > Periophthalmodon schlosseri. The sequence continues at coordinate 14,292 of KN480125.1, forward strand.
AGACGGCGCCAAAACCTGTTTAAACCGGCTGACCGCACACGTCACAGCAACATCACGTGACCACTCTGAGGCGCTAGTGAGCGCCAAAACTGTTTAAACCGGCTGACCGCACACGTCACAGCAACATCACGTGACCACTCTGAGGCGCTAGTGAGCAGCCCAAACTGTCAAGTATGAAAACAAACTAAACCTTGGTCTGAAAAAGAAATCTATTCAAATAAATACACTGTAAATTTTACTTATAGGATCTGAAATTTCCAACTTGTTACGCAACATTTCTTGCCTGTGAACCAGAACACACACTCTTCTAATACTTTACGAAGCAGTGAGTCTGGTCACCGATGAATCTCCTCAGGGTCAGATGGGTGTGATTGACAGGTGGATTAGCCAATCAGGGACAGGCAAGATCTGTCTGTATCAGAACAAATACGGCTGCTTACGAAGGAAAAAAGAAAGAAAAAAAATCACAAGGACTGAAAAACATTGCAGATTTCCCCATTGGTTTGAAATGAAAAACAAACTATCTAATAAAAGTTTGAAAAAAATCAGATCCAATCAATCAAAATTAATGTTATGAAGTCAAATCCAAAACTCATGTAGATATTTCCTGCAGTCTTATACTATTCTATATATATGTAAGCAAATAGGTTTATGTCTAGGTCTATGTACAACGCAATGGTCACAAAATACTCTGCAATATTGGCTTCATATAAATAAATACGTCTGTTACATCTGAATGCCTTTATCTGTAGTAAGTATACAGCCAATGGCCACTTATTCTTAGGTACAACTGTTTTTAATACAAATATCTAAATTAAAGCCATAATGAGAAGTTAGGCTTTAATAGTCAAATATTAGTTGATGTTCAAACTGGGAATCAAAATGGAGAACAAGTTTACAGATTTGTAATTTTTGGGATTATATCTGGGTGAACTTTGCAACCATTCTGTTTTCTTTAGAGATGTCACTGCTTTGCCTATATTGTTCCACGGTATGGCATTAAACTTGTGAAAATCCAGGGCGATGAACCAGTAACGCAGTAAAACAGTAAAACTCCTGTAAGTTTAAAGTTTAATGCCACACTCCAGGCAAGTAAAACCTTCGCTACGGACTCAAGTAGGTGGCCGACCCTCCAGAAAAGTTGCACACCTTTAAAATCTGACTTTCTTCTCCAATCTGATCATCAAATTGTCCACATCTCACTATATAATATACATTTCTATTGGCAGGTGTACCTAATAAAGTGGCCAGTCTTTACATGTGGCACTATAACGTTTGGCTTCAACAAAACAATGTGGCAGTGTAATGCAAAATTAACCATCTTCAAGTGCTATGCTTTGACGGGCGAGCGGTGAGTAAGGTGCTCAGTGGGTGCTTTAAGAGCCACATACATGCACAAATACGTTTTTTCCTAGAGCAGCGGTTCTCAAAATGTGGTGTAGGTGCTTTCAGTGGAACACAGAGAGTCCTTAGTAGTTCCAAGTCCAGATTAGGTCTTGAAATAGTCCAGGTTAAGACCTGCTTTAGTCCTAGTTTGGACTTTCTGGTGGATTCCTGGTTTAGTGCCAATTTAGTTCAGACCTGGTTTTGTCCTGCTGTAGCTTTGGGTTGTGCTAGTCCTGGTTTAGTCCTCATTTAGAACCGTTTTAGTGCTAGGTTAGTCCTGGTAGTCCGTGCTTAGCCATTTTTAGTATTAGTCGAGTACTAGTTCAAGTTATGTCTAAACCAGGTCTAAACCAGGCTTAGTTTAAACAGTTTTGACCTATTTTTGTCTGGTTTATACTTAGTTTTATCCTGATGTAGTCCTGGTTTAGACCTGGCTCAGTCCTAGGTTAGTCCAGAATAAGTCCTTGCTTAAACATTTTAAAGTTGAAGTACGAGATACTTTTTTTAAAAATAGTATTTATACCTTGTTTTGACCTCATTTAGGCCCATTTTTGTCCATTTAAATTACTTGTAGAGCCAAATATTCCCAGAAGTGGGCCACAGTTCTAGACCACATATATTTTTATAACTTTCTGTATAATCTTACCACATCCAGGACATGGCGCGTGGAATTTATGTAACCTTTTTGCGCAGTTGAAACAAGTTAAGAGGTGTGCCGTTCTTCCATGGATTATGTTCCCATTTCGAGGCCTTACCCTACAAAGCTTACACGGCTCCAACAGCGCTTCAGGCTTAACCTCCACATCCATGTCTAGGCTCTCCTGACTGTCTCCTTCCCCCACCGAGAGCTGCTGGTCCCTGGGTAGAGTGCACAGCCTCGGCCCCTTACCCTTGGAGCCCGGAGGCGGCAGTGGACGATCCGCAGTGGAGTGGGAGGGCAGAATTACCGGGTCGGAAACGGTTCGGCTGCAGTCCGGGACGTCGATGCCCGCGTCGCTGTCGTAATCTTCATCGTCGTGGGCGGAGAGAGAAGAGGTGCTCGCTGGGATGTCGGGTACAGAGAGGGAGTGGGCGAGGCGGGGCACGTCCTTGTACCAGTTTTTGCGGAGGGCCCAACAGCGAACGCAGTATTTCTGATGTGGCGTGTTGAACTTGCGGCATTCGGAGCACTGCCAGGCGTCCTGAAGGAGGAGAGAGGAGTCAGTAATGGCAGAGCGAAATATGAACCTCCTATTAATCGATCACACTTCAAATTGTCTGTGTAATCCCTCAGTTGTCAGTTCATTTTTTTCATATTCAAAATAAAATTGCCTTTCCGTTTTAACTGAAATACCATATACAAGACAAGGCTTTTAAATAACTGCTATTCAACTCAAAAGATGGCCAAATTTCTTCTTCTAAAATCATAACTCTACTCCAAACTGGATGCTTTTTACTGACAGAGCGCTGGCTGTGAACCTCTCAAAATCTCCAAGCTGATCACTGACTATTTGAAACTTGTATAATATTTTGAGCATCAGTGTCAATGTTATAATACTAACACCGCGCACTGTTCCAGTACAAACCTGTGTGGAGATCTCGGTGTCAGTGTCATCACTCAGACATTGGGAGTCGTCCTCTGGGTCCTCCTCCATCTGTTTGTGAGGAACAGAATTAAACTTAATGCAATTCAAGAAGCAACTTTAAAAGGTCCTATATTACGCAAAATGAACTCTTGTGAGGTTACGTACCTGGAGCGTACCTGGAGTTGTGTTTTTGTTACGTACCTGGAGTTGTGTTTTGTTTCATTCACACATGTTTGAGTAAACCTTTATTATTAGTCTGTCTACATTTTCAAATCTCAAAATGCTCTGTACCACCTTGTGATGTCACGAAGAGGTAGTTTAAGTTAACAGCTACATTTTACCTTTAGTTCAATAGACATTGGCAATTCCAGGGCTGAAATTATCCAAATGATTCTAGTGAAGGTGTGTGGAGTTTAAAAACACAATTGAGCACTTCCTGTATTACCACATGACGTCATAAGGTGGAACAGAGTATTTTCCGTTTAAGAGAAGATCTCAGCCTAAATACGCAGAGTTTGTTTGTTAAACATGTGTGAATGAAACAAAACACAACTCCGGGTCCGTTTGTGACGAGGAAACAACATAACATAGATCGGAAAACAGTGTAATATAGACCCTTAAAGTATTGAGCAAATTAAACTTAAAATAAAACTTGGATAAAACCTTCACATAATTTTCAATGGATTTATTCAAACATGGTGCGGGCCCAATATATGAACAGGTGTAATCATTATTTTACATTTAGAACATTTTAAATCACAATATTTTCGTCCGCCTATAGATAGCTGCAGATTACACTGGCAAGTAGAGGATATTTTTTTTTTATTTATGCCGAAATTTCTACAGGACACTGCTGACACCATTTTGAGTTTAGCGTGAATAATTCTGACGACTCTGTACCTCCTTGTGTTCCTTGTCGTCCCGGGCGACCTCCTCATCGTCTGGGGGAGGGTCTGTGTCTCCGCTGTTCTCCTCCAGCGCCGCCTCCTTCATCTCCACACTGCGCTGCTCGCTCTCCGCCTCCGTCAGGAACCAGAGGTCGTCTGTGGTGTCCGAGACGATCGCTGTGTCCTCCTCCTGAGCGGGAGACAGCTACAAGTCAAACAACAGTCAGTCTTTCATGTAATTTATTCATATTTTATTCATGTGTTAGCCTGAAGAACATTAGACCCAAGTATAGAGCAGAGAAGAGAAAGTTCAGCTAAGGACTGGGTAGTATATATACAATTTTCTCCCCTCATATTTTATTTTTTCCTCATGATTTTCAACTCCATTTTATTTTATCTTGAAAATGAATATCTTATCCTGGTAGTAGCTTTAACTAGGCCTTGTCATGATAATTACTATATCCACTTATAGTTCCAAATTTCATATATTGAATGATATTTTTTGGGGTCAATATTAATTGTGTGTACTTTTTCTTTGCACTACTGAGAGATTTTTGGTCATTTTTTAGCTGTATGAAAAAATTTGAGTGGTAAAATGTTAAATTAATAACGTCTAGGACCCATTGCGATTACAAACTAAATACGAAAGAGTTTCATTATGATGTTTATTTATTGCAACTCATGATTTCTCAACAACAACAATATCAACAATATTGTAGATCTGGAACAGTGGTTTAAATCTGCTCTTGGGTTTTTGTCGGTGGCATAAATTTATTTCAATATTATCGTTTATCGTCTATATTTACTTCAGAAATATATATTCAAAATATTTTATCATGACAGGCCTGTCAGTGGAATAAAACTATTTTTAAATGTCAAATAAGAGTAAAAAAAAAAATCATCACAATAAACAACTCCACACGTTTTATTTTAGCTTATTTAAAACTAATTAAAATGGCTTCCAATATTAATTTCATGAACATACCAGTTACTTTTAATCTGTGCCATTTCACACTAAACAAAGTCAAATTTGATGTGAAATTATTAGTTCTCGATTCAATTTTAAATGTTCTTAATTTGACATCCTGAAAAAAAATCTCTCAATCCTACTGTGAAAATAAAATTTAAAAATAAAATATGACACATTTTTAAATCCCCCCACTCATCACTAAAAGGACCATAGGAAGTCATATTAATCAGAATATTGACCCTATACACACTTCTGAAACGCCTCTCACCTGGTTAGTGTGAATGTCCGTGGACCCGTTGCTCCGTCGGCTGTAGTTGTTCCGGAGATTACCCAGAAACCACCAGGGCAGCCCGGACAGGTCCCACTCGTCCAGAGACACATCCAGTTTGGGTCGTTTACAGGCAGAGCGCGGGAGGCCGTCACACGAGTCTGAGGAGGGAGAGGGAGAGCTCAGGATGTGTGGTTTAGAGGTGGTATTACAAACCAACCCCATTGAATTAACCACATATTAGGACTTTATTATGATACTGTGGTGAGGCTGGTGGTATTGTAAAGTTGGAACAGAGGTCGGGAACATATTTATAATCATATACTGTGCTTCAATATTTAATAAGTCTTCATTTAAATTTTTTATAATAAGTTGTAGAATTATAGGGCAGGTGGTAAAAAATTGTGCTCAGCCTCTTCACTTCTAATAAAAGTGAATAATAAACGTCCTTTATTACAGGTGCGACCACTTGGGCTTTTATTTTTAAAAACGAAGCTCATCGGCCTGTCACGATAACGCATTTTCAAGTACAATATATTGCTGAAAAAAATATAGACGATAAACGATAATACTGAAACTAATTTATGCCACTGACCTAATAACCCTAAAGCAGAATTATCCTCAAAAAAATATTCTGAATGTATAATATTGTTAAAAAATAAAAATGCATCTGTAATGAGTCACTGAAGCTCAAATCTGATTGTACTGCCAAAAAATGACCAAAAAATGTCCCACTAGTGCAGAGAAATGGTATCCGAGACAACTATTGACCCAAAAATATTATTGCTGCATCTATCACATGCAGAATGATGGAAGTTGATATAATAATTATCGTGACAGGTCCAGAGCCTCAGACATTTTATTCAAGCCCTGGATGATGGCGGCTACAGAGCTTGAAAAGAAGAGGCTGATCATGGTATTTTAATGGTATAAAATGATGTTTGGATTTTCTTTTGAACTTGACAATCTTCCCAAAGCGCTACAGTGGGCCATTATTTATTCACTCTGAACTCTGAGGTGGTAAGGTTCTTCTAGAGCCACAGCTGCCCTGGGTCAGACTGAATGGTTCCTATGACAGATCAATACTTCACGCCGTAGGGAGCGAGACAAACACAAACTCACCATCATCTGGGTCCCGCGGGCGCCGCTGGGAGGGGGTCTGCAGGAGAGGACCCTCTGCTTTGACCACACCCCCACAGCCCTAAACAGGAAGTAAACAGGAAGTAGAGAGACACAATCAGGAACTGAGCCAGGACTGGGCACTCGGACCAAACACTGCTCCTGTTACAGACCGCCTTTAAATATGATCATGATTCTGAGGATTCAAGGGGAGGGATTGGAGGGAAGGACAGATGGGGAGGGGAAATAACTTTATTGGTGACCAAAAAAATCAAGACTGAAAACCAGCACCAATACTTACTATTAGTGGTTAGTAAGTACCGTACACAAAATCTCTCTAAAAATGTGCACACATGTTAGAAGAAATATTTACTAATATAAATAAAAGGTAATCAGTGTATTAATTTTCCATATATTTAAATTCAAATCCAGACTTGGCGTAGAAGTTCCAGTGAATTGTATCCATGGGTTTTAGAGTGATGAAAATCTAGCACTGACCCCATAGCAATTCAAAACAATATTATATCTTTTGAATGGGCAAAAAGTCCTCAAAATGTCACCTATAAACAGAACCCATGAATAAAACCAAAGGAATCTATTCAAAGCACATTCACAGCATACTGAAAACATGCAAATTTGTGGGAGAAAATTCTTTACAAAAACAGAGCTGTAATTGCAATATAGTCAGAAAACTCCAAGCAGATTTAATATCTTTTCCATTATTGCTGTAGTCTGTTTTACAGGGTGGGGCAGGACCACAGGGGCAGGTGGGAGGTTTGGGGGCAGTTGTTTTTAGTCCGGGGCTTTAGTCTGAACCTGGAGCAGTGGAGAGTCCGGCTGAATCAGAGAAGGAGACTCTGGGACAGACAGAGACAGAGACTCTGCCCCCCGCCCCGCCTCGCCTCACCACAGGGTGGCGCTCAGCAGGGCGGGGCTGTACAGAGACGGTGCAGCTCTGTACAAGAGAGACAAGAGACAGCAGCCCACGGCCTCCAGCTCCACACACAAGAGGGTAGGCTACACTTACACTAAAGAAATTATATCTACAGAAAATGACTTTAAAAGGTCCCGTGTAACTATTCTGGAGGAGGATCTAGCACCTGCTTATCCAGGCAAAGCAATGTGATCTCCAAGGAGATAAGCAGTTGGCTTAGGGTCCAACAGGAAAGTTACATAGTGCACCTTTGAATAAGGTTTTCTGATCCTGGTCGTAGATTGGACAATTTGTCAAAGAAAAAGAATAAGATCTTGGGGCTCAGAACTAGACGGGCCAAAATAAGCACACACACAAGTCCTAAATTAAGCGCACCGTTACTTTAAGATGGTATCGCTCAAGTACAAAACAAAAATATGTTTTGATAGACTCTTAGAAGTACAAATTATGCTAAACGCAAATAGAAAAATGGCCAAAAGCCACTTATTACTATTCACCCCTGCTTTCAGTTATACTTTGTGTTGGAATGAATTAGACTAGAATTTATATAATTTTAGTTTACTTCTATAGATATTCTGTGGGTTTTTTTTTTTCATTTAACAACGAATGGATATTGGCCATTAGCTGCCATCTGCCATGTTTATAATACATGAAATTTTATGAATATTTACTGTCCTAACTAAATAAAAATACTGACTACTCATGATGAAAGCAAAACTAAAAACAAAACTTTGAACTTTCACCTTAAAGGAAGCAGGTTAAGCATTGTTATGTTCCAAACCCCAAACACCACAGCTCTTTCGCAACAGCTGTAGTTTATAGCCTGGTTAACCATAACTGCAGTTTATAGCACTAGCTCCGTTGGTCCTCTCGTGTGTGTTGGAGACAGGAGAGGCTCTTGGGGCTCTGTTTCTCCGAGCACCATGTTCGTTTTACCTGACCACGGTCCTCCACTCCGCCCCCTACACACTCGCGGCGCACAGACTCATTCTCAGCAGCGTCTGCATTTAGGACGAGACAGTAACAGAAAGAGCACAACCCCTCCCTTTAATACAACAGTGCACACTCTATGGGCTAACTGTGACCCCTCCCAAACATATCTGAGGAGTGAAAAGCATTAGAAACTACATCCATTTTGACATTTGAACTTACTGTGGTGGAAAAGGTATCTTCGCTTCTTCTAGCCCCTATTCTATCTTACCCGTATTTAGAGAGTGGGAAATATTGCATTAAAAGAGTTACTGGTACATACCTAGTACAACCAAGTACTTCTTCAGCATTTCGTAAACAGGGCTGTAAATGAGAAATGTTGATTAGTGACTAAATACAACTGAAATTCATTGTGATTGTTAACTGTAAATTTGGGGTTCTGTATCATAAATATCAAAGCAAAATATTTAATATAATTTAAAAAAATCTGATTTGAGTCACATGTTCATTCAAGATCCAAAAAATTGCAAGTACTCATTTTTGAAATTGTTAAAACAAGTGAAAACCTTTATTCACTTTCACAACCACATTTATAATGTGTTTTTATAATGCGATTATTAAACCAAACTTTTGACATTTAAAAATTATTTTGTTTAGTATTATGCATATATTACTTTTATTGTGTATACGTCAACATTTCTTATTTTGTGACATCTGCAGATTAATAACCTGTAGCCTTCTGGGATCATCTTCAGTGACACAAGAGATGAAGGAATGTTTGATTCTTTAAGCATAAATTATGTTTTATAATGTTTTATAAAATCTATAACTGAACCATGAAAAGGAATATTTGTAATATTCTTCTTAAGTTGTTGAAATGTGCACCTTGGGTTTTTGACGGAGAAGCTCTCGACCTCCAGCAGCTCTCCCAGAGGGTCGTCCTGACAGTGGACGATGTGCTGCCGTTGTTTGTCGTACAGCTGTTTCCCCATGATGTACTGGCCCAGGTAATGCATCACCTGAACAAAGGACAGGGACATTATACTTTCAAGTATCCACTGTATTGTGCCCATAGGTCATCGCGTTATAGAGACAATACAATGAATCACACAGTTTCCCTTAGATTTGGTTCAGACTATGGTGGCACGAATACTTTCTATACTCATACTTTTCTTTCATAGAATTTGGTTCAAGTGTCACTTATTGCCTGGATTTCATATTTTATCTGTGTTTTTGAACAGTGTAGTTACTTTTTATGTTATGTATGAAGCAACAAAGTGAGATTATATTATGCCAAAGTCTAATCCATGTTCTTTTTAGACTATGGGGGGCCACCATAGTCTTTTCTAGTAATTGGAAATATTGCGGTATGGTTGACAAAGTTAAAAAAAAACAGTTTTAATATATTCAAAATTAAATTGATTAGGTCTGTTGAAAATTTAAACAGATTTTTTACTGGTTGCACTGGTGTCAAAAACAAATGAGCTTAAGCAATGTCATTACAATATCCAGTTTGGCCAAATGCTTTCTAAGGGTTTGGTGAATGTCCTTCATTAGTTTCTGGATTAGTTTCCTCTAATTTAACAGAATGGTATGTAACTGGCTTTCATTCATTGACTGTTGTGACGCCTTTAAACTAGGCCAATTATTGCGTGTTTAACACTGAACAATGTGATATTGGCAATAAATTATTTGCAATTAGTAAATCACAAAGTCCTGTCTGCAGAGTTGTAAATCCTTCCTGGGGTCCTATCAATAAAATCTCCTAACCCTGTAGTTTAGACCTCTGCAAATATGTTCTGCAATGAATAGGATTCTTGTATAGATTTAGCAGTTAGATTTTATTAGAAATTTAGATTTAATCTCAAATGCGTGTTAAAAAAGTGGACTGATTTTGCAGAGGGACAGGAAATTGCAAATATTTGTCAGAAAAAACGCAAATAGTATGACACAATTTTTATTATGCAGTTTTTTTAAATATATAACTGACCTCTTTCAAAGTGAAGATTTCTTCCTGTGCTCCAGCGACACGCAGGATCTGGAGGAGCGGAGCTTTAGGCTGCACCTGCGAAGTAAACAACTATTAACCCTGTACCCTCAACACTAAACACTACATTTGTAATTTGATGCATACCTGATTTCCCTCTCCAGGTAAAGTCCTGCATGATGAGGCTGGTGCAGGAAGCTGCGTGGTTAGGGAACTCATAGTACCCCCAAAAAAGGTCTAGAAAAGATCAGGCAGCTGTCACATTTCCGAAGAATGCCATTTTACGCACGTGTTAACTAACGTCGCGCGCGTAGCCACGTTACCGACCTATTAATCATTTCGTTATCTAAACATAAAACTGCGCAATGTACAAACTTAGCAGGACACAAATTAAACACGTGCATGCAATAGGACACATAACGGATAAACAATAGTGTAGTATTTTCCCTTGAGGAGAGCATGTACCAGAGCGCACACGTAAATAAAGATACATTGTTTACACTACAGCTTTTTGCTAGGCTAAATTAATAACATAAAGCTAGCACACAAAACGACTAATTCATGTAATAAACTCTATGTATATTGCCTTATGAATTTGCGTCGGGTAGCTTTATTCAATTACCTAAAAATTATAAGTTATCAAACGTGTCACTCGAAGAGGCTAACGGGCTAACATTAGCAAAGCAACGAGCTAGCAATGACATAAAGTATTAGTTTTCCACAGTGGAGACGTAGCCTTACCGTAATGCCGTGATTCGCTACATCGTTGCACTAATTAATACTTAATATAGTTTAAATATTACATAAATAAGTGCAAAACACAAACTATTAACATTTGTAGTCCTGAAGTGCTAATGACAGCTAGCTTCAAATTCAAAAAAGAAACTTCCGGGAGGTTCGAGAGAGGAGCGCCACCTGCTGCTGATTTTTGCATCACGGACACGGAACTAGACTGCTTTTTTTTTTTAATAAAATAAAATATGAAAAATGATAAAATGCAGCCTACATTTATAACATATATATATATATTTTTAATTTATTAATGGCCAGTGTATTTTAATTAGTATTAAAAATGGCTATATTACAAATATTTCTAGAAGCCTGCAGCAGTGAAGCAATAATAAGAACAATTTAATGTTTTTATGCCAATTTTTATTTTGTATCTAATAGCTTTTTAGACAATGGTGATACTGGAGACGATAAGTATAATTTTATCCAGCCTACTGTATTTTTGTGTGCGAAAAAAATAACTGCAGTCTACATATTCCAATATAGGCATATTGTTTAGCTTAGACAAAGGGACACAATCTTCACTATTCATTGGAAACACTGCTGTGTACTGCCTATGAAGTAAGGCATTTAACATCTTTGAGTGAGTTTTTCTTCAATACAAAATTTTAAATAATTTTAGTTATGTGTCAATGTGGAAAAGGCACTAGTTACATTAGCATGGAAATTAATAATGAATCATTTTGAGGCATGTTGAGGCATGTTCAGGCATGTCTTACAAATGAGACACAGACTTTGGTTGTCAAAGAGATGTATTATTCTGATTAAATATCTCCATTCAATAACACTGTGTTGTAAAACTATTTAATGCAGAGAAGTTCACCTCAGGTCCCACATTTTAACAAAGGAGTGAAACAGGAAAGAAATGAAAGACAAAAACTCATGGCCCCTATTTTTCAAAATAAAAGTTAACAACATAAAAGTCTGCCAAGATAAGAATGAACAGATGCAACCTTTTCACAGATCTGTAGTTACAGTGCAAACATCTCTCTATTCAGCAAAAATGGTTGAAAACAGAAATCCACCAAACATCCTTGAGAATATGACCAGCTTATCACGATAGCTTATTTTACTGGGAGTATTATCTTCAATAGAGGAGTAATTGCGAGTCCAAAATGAGTAGTTTGTGAAAGCCCAGAACTCACATGAACTCCCCTTTAATGAAAAGAAGAGGGTCCAGTTGTAGGTCTCTGAGACCCTCCGGGTCATCATAATTTGGAGTATTTATTGACAGACCTCCAAGACATTACAAAACACTGATTTAAAATACCTGCATATTCCATGACTGAAATATTTGTAACAGTTTTTACAAAAGAGGAATCTAAAGCCCACATAACAACAAATGAAAACATGAATTTAGGGCTTATGTATCTGATCAGTCAGATGCTGTCGGACATATTTAAAAATGAGCAGTAACATAGCAAAAGAAAAGTGTTTGAGTTAAATGCGTTTCACCACTCATCCGAGTAGCAAAACGTATTCACTCTTAAAACCTTTGTCCAGTTAATATAAAACTTGCAAACATTTGTTTTGCAAGTGATTGCATTTATTTCCCTTCGTCAACTCAACTGTGCCCTCAAGTTGTTTCTGACCAATCAGTATAGTAAGGCTTTATAATACATTTCATAGGTCGATCATTTGTGTTTGGCCACATTATTAGGTACACGACTTCTAATGCTTCTAAAGTGAGTTTTTAGGGTTTTTCAGGTACAGCGTTGAACATCCTGAAGGTTATAACACTTTCTAAATGGGATATTGCACATAATTTTGGATTAATAGAATTACAGTATTTACAACGTTAATGTTTTGACAATGTTATGACCTGGGTGTTAAATTGAAAACATTCAAATGGGTTTTCAAGAGCCGTAAAAAGGATATGATTGTAATAATTGATTATGTAGAAGTTAAAATGCTCCTATCACAACTACAGTCTACACTGGGCCTTGTTAAAAGCAGAAAGTTCAAGTAAAGGTTTAACACTACGGTGAAACTGGACTGAGTTTAAGTTTCATTTCTCTTCCTCACCGCGAAAATCAGAAACAATAAAAGTGCTTTGGCAAAAATTCAAGTCTTTCAAGTTCACACACTCAAAAAGGAGCAGGGACGGGACCTAATGTCTGGAGCTGTGCTGAAAAAATACTGTATTCTTCACACGTGGAAGGCTCAAAATGAACGAGGATCACATTTCCAGCTTCCTAATAAGTTGCTTTTTTTTTTTTTTTTTTTTTTTTACCTAAAAATAATACATTAAAATGTTAATAAAACAAAGGTGCACTATGTAACTTTTCTAGTGGAGGGTTCACTGCTTGCTTGTCTCCATGGAGATGTTGTTGCTTTGCCTGAAAAGTTCCACAGTATGATATTAACCGGATCCATCCTTTGTTTATTCACTCTGGGTTTTTATAGCTAATAAATACCTGGAAAAACATGATGGATATGTTTAATGCCATACTGTGGAACTATCCAGGGAGGCAAAGCAATAACATCACCAAGGAGACAAGCAAGTAGTGGATCCTCCTCCGGAAAAGTTACACAGTGCCCCTTTAATGACAGAAAACAAGTTCTAGAAATGCTGAGATAAAATTCATATCAAGAAGCATGTTAAAATTCAGACATAACTCCAGGAAAATGCCCAAAAATATAAGAATTGCTCTGTGTAAAAAGGTCAAAAATATATCCATAATGTAAAAAAAACCTCTGAAATATGGATGAAAATACACAAAAGTCCTTCATAATAATTCTATCATCAATGCAACTGCCTGATGTAAAGTAATGACTTGAAATACTGACTTCCGTAGCTTTGTTTGTGTTGTTGCTAAATGCGTTTCCACCTTACAAAAAGTGTTGTAACTGTTATGCTCATAAATCAAAATCCACCTGAAGCAAGCGAATAAACGTTTATGCGAATTAAGGGCTCTGCGATATTTGACGTTTCCATCTCCCGTTGATTATGCAAAACTTCAAAATGCGCATTCAAAATAAGGTGATGGAAACACAACTATTGTCATCGGTCTCTGCCTCGATATTCAGCTGTTTCTGACATAAAAAAACAAAAAGATCTCCAAAGTATCCCTCTGGCCCGTCCTCAAGCCCCTCCTGTCTCTGTACCATTCACGCCGCTCATCCTGGAAGCTCCTGTTCTCTCCTTTCTCCTCCTTTTTCTCTCTTTCTTTCCATTCTCCTCAATCTCTCCATCCACTTTCCATCTCTCCTCCTCCTCTTCCTCTTCAGTCAATTCTTCTCCAAAGGAACAGCAAAAGCAGATGTTAATGTGCGCAGGAGCTGTAGACTGGAGTTAGCTTCCGTTAGCCGCACTACGCTAACAGGTCCTGAAAACAGATGGGGACAAGATAAGAAATGTCTGTGTCTTTGTTGCTGTTTTTGTCCATCTTGTCAATAAAATTATTTGGACAGCACATTTCAAAACAATGTTACAATGTGATCCACAGAATAGCCACAAATTATGAAACAAGTAAATTTGCTAAAGCTGTAACAGGGTTTCCATGCAGTTTTTTTTATATATTAAAACATGCTTCCTCTTAAATTAAAAAAAAAAAAAAAGTTGACTAAATTTGCATAACATTTTGTCAACTAAAACTAAATATTTTCTTTAAAATATAAAAAAAAACCCTTTGGTTATACTGATAGTGTAACAGAGAATGGAACCCTGAAAACCTTTTACAAAATCCACATATTGATGCCGATCCCCAAATTACATAAAATGAATTTAGTACAAACTCTTCCACAAGATTTAAGGCTATCAGCCAGTACGCTAAAAAGTGCAAATATTGGCTAACCAATATATCAATCTCTCTCTAAAACATGCCCAAAATAACCTGTACAGACTTGAAGTGAAATGTATGAACTCTAATACCTGATCTGAGTCTTCATTGTACTGTGCTTTCCCCGTCTCCATGTAGTTTGTGTCCACATCATCCACTCCCTCGATTTTATTAGCTTCAACGTTGTCCCGCATCACCGAATATCTGTGCACGAGGAACCTGCAACAAAAACATCAAGTATGAGTTACAAAAAAATCAAAAATACCTTTATCTGTGAATAAAACGCTCACCTTCCTCCACAAATGTACTTTTTGACGAGCCAAACTCCGGTGACGGCGCTGGACAGAAGAATCGCTATGACAACCAGAACTACGAGGGCTGTGTTGGTGGAACTGGAAACCGGCTGTAAAAATACATGCAGAAAAATCAAATCAAATCACAAAATATGATAAAGTGCAGGTATGACAAGCTGATCTGCAATTTTAATTATTTATTTTCTATTAGGCGTTTATTTGTACCCGTGTCTCTTAAAATAGTCGCTTGGGATCCAGATACACACTTATACACTAATACTTCACTTCATGAAAATGTGTCACTGTTGAATCTCTGAGTTCAGGTGGGTGTGACTGACAGGTGGATTAGCCAATAAGGGACATCGCATGGTCCATCCGTATCAAAACAAATAATGCTGCTTACGTGTGATGTAAAGCGATCGAGTGCCTTCCAGGTGGAAAAGCGCTATATAAAAATGTGACCATTCACCACTTTCTTGCACAGGTTGAAAAGTACTGAAACTGTTTAATTTTAAGTATTTTGGGATGTATAAACAGTGGATACATGTGCTCGTGGTTGTTGACAATGTGCAGTTCTTGTTCTTTTTGAGTTTACAGACTCAGAACAGTTTGTTAGTTTTGAGCTTTCTTTTCAAAGACTGGGATTCTCTGGCAAAATCTGGCAACCCTGATATTCTAGCAGTTTATTTTGTTTGTATTTCATGTATTTCCTGAAAAGTTACACTGCATTTCTTTAATTGTTTATAAATGGTTAATTTTGAAGATCTGACCAGAGCATTTGGCTGCAGGCCATCACTGTTGCACTTCCTCCTCAGGTCTGTCTCCTTCCTGTCTGGCTGGAACCCTCCGACGCAACGGTCGCCAGGAATCTTTCGGTAGCTTAAAAATATATTGAAAAAAAAAAGACCAAAAAATACACAAATATTAAAGACCCTGTACCCAATTTTTTCCCATGTATTTGAGCAAAATGAGTCTTGTCTTACAGATATATTGTATGTAAGCAGCACTTGAGGTTAAAATATGTCAGCTGTGTGCTGTCTGCATTTACCCGTAATTAGAAAGTGTTATTTTCTGATAATCAGGAAGCGTGTGTTAGCATGCTATTGTTAGCTTTACCGTCACGTCAAAACTCTGCTCTGGTCTCAGAGCTGTGAAAAGCGCTTATAAACAAATCGTGGAGAATAATTAGGACACTCAGAGTGTATTAGGAATGTGAGGAATAACTCTGGACCACTGCACAGTTTAAAATGAACTAATTCATGTTTTTAAGACTGTAAAAATCAGGTACAGCATCTTTAATACAATGTTTTAGGGGTGAGTTAGAAAACGTGGAGATGAGGAGGATTTCAGGGGCAAAAGAGGTAAAGGCAAGAGAGTAAGATTTAATAAAACTACGAGTGGTGTAATCCTTATGTTATTGCTTTGTGTTTTGCTACAGGCTGTGCACATCGTCATTTAAAGTGGCATTAGCTGCTTCTATCCCCAGGACAACTAAAGTATGAGATTTAATTTATTTTATTAAAAGTTAAATTAACCTTAATCACCAGATAAAAATGTTAAGATCTAAATTAAAATGTATAAAAGCAACGTAATAATTTCTACTGTTCTTATTTCTCATTGTATGAGCTGCTTTCATTGCCTGTTCAGTTTGAAAATCAACCACATACACAAGTACTGTATAGAACCTGAACTAAGTACTGAGCCCACAATGCCTGTATTTTTGAGACACTCTAAAGCTACCATTTCTAATTAGAAGCAATTAATAGTTGCATTCTCACATAACACCACTAGATGCTATCTACGTTACTGCTGTCTGACAGTGTGCCAGCTTTGGCCTGACAGAAGACGACAAACAAAAGCCAGATGAGGGGAGGGAGGAGGAAGGGGGAACAGGATTCACATCTGCCATCTACTGGGTAAAAACACACACACGCACAAACACAGATGGTAGCTTCTTCTCTTAATGTCTGAAATTGCCATCTTAAGCACTTTAGGGTCATATATTAGTAACAGTAGTGAAACCTCGTTCTCACCCGCTGGTCTGCAGCTGCTCTGTGGTTCCGTTCAAACAGAACTCGAGCGGTCGTCCCTTCAGCTCCTCCTGCTCCACACACTCTGAGCTGTTCTCCGCTCGGTAATAACCAAAGTCACTGAAACAAACAGTCAATATACTGTATAAGATTAATACAACCAAAGTCAATGAGGGAACAGTCAAGATTAGTAACTGTAATTATGAAGTGCAAACAAGTTCCAAAAAGTTACTAATTATGCATTACTCAAGCTTTTTATTCTGGACACAGTATAGTGTGTTTTACAAATTTAAATACATGTTAAAATGAATGCACAACATGTAAAAGCAACTCTTTCCAGCTTTTAACATAGAAAAAGCACAGAATTTATATGAAGGGAGCACAAGGACTCCAACGGAAGAGTGAAGTTCAAATAAGATTAGAATGTCATCTGCATTTCATTGTTTTACAGATGACATTCAAATTTATCTGCCAGCGGTTGCTAATTACAGCCAGACCACAATCAAAGCTCTGCAGGACTGTCTCAGGGATGTGCACACTTGGCTGAGCACAAACTTCCTGAACAGATTGTGGTGTTTGGTCAAACTAACCCACAGCTTGGGCCTGACTGTGTGATGTGTCCTCTGTCCTCTTATTGTCAACCTGCAGTGAGGAATCTTGGGGAGATTTTGGACCCTACGTTCAAACTGGACAAGCACCTCAGCTCTGTCACAAAGTCCAGCTTCTTTCAGCTGAGGCTTCTTCCTAAAGGAAAGCCCTGCCCTACAGGCGAATTTTGAAAAAGCAATCCACGCATTTGTAACATTGCATCCGGATTATTGTAATTGTATGTGAGGCTGGACCAGGGCTCCCTGCAGCACTTACAGAATGTTCAGAACGCTGCAGAAACTAAGGAAAAGACACATCAGGCCTGTGCTGTGGAACCTGCACTGGCTCCTGTTTCATATCAGGTCAATTCAAAATGTTACTGATTGTGTTTAAATGTGTCACTCTGTGGGTCCTCTTTAAATGTGTCACTCTGTGGGTCCTCTTTAAATGTGTCACTCTGTGGGTCCTCTTTAAATGTGTCACTCTGTGGGTCCTCTTTAAATGTGTCACTCTGTGGGTCCTCTTTAAATGTGTCACTCTATGGCTCCTCTTTAAACCTGTCACTCTGTGGCTCCTCTTTATCTGAGGAAGTTGCTGCAGCCCTATACTGCACCCAGAGCCCTGAGGTCAGCTGACCCGCTCCTGCTGCTGTGCCCAAAGCCAGGCTCAAGACCAGAGGTGACAGAGCCTTTTCTGTGGCAGCGCCCAGACTATGGAACAGCGCCCTCTGCCTGTCAGATCATCTCAGTTTTTTAACGCAGTTTAAGACTAGACTGAAAACCCACCTCTTCTCCCTGTCATTTAATACTAGCTAGACAGGATATCTTGGCGTTTTATTGTTCTTTTGTTGACTTTTATGTGAAGAACTTTGATCAGCTGAAGTTGTTTTAAATGTGCTGTATAAATAAATTTGAATTGAACTGAATAGAAATGAGACCTGCTCACACAAGTTGGTTAACTATGTAGTGACGGTAATTTCTGGTCAAGATGAATGGACTTTAAAGATGCCCTGTGTACCTTTTACATCCTTCTCGTATTCATGCAGATGCCATCGCTTTGCCTGGAGTGTTCCACAGTGTGGCAGTTAACTACTGAAACTTGTCTCTTATATCACAAGTGTCCACCCAAACACAAAGTGAATCACTCCAGTATTATCAGCAGTAGTGGGCCACATACCAGTGATAGTCACTGGGCGTGCAGGGGCAGGGGGCGATTTCGGTCTCAGTCTCGTAGTCTTTGCCTTTATAACAAACAGCTCCTTTCCTCAGACGCAGAAAAGTCTCTTTAAACCCCAGAACGCATCGCTCTGAGGGTCCGGAGGGGTCGGAGTGAGACAGCCACGGCACAAAGTCCTCCTCTGCACCTGGACACAACACAGAAGGCAGACACGCGCGACGTAATCTCCCAGTCGTCCAAGTATGTTCCCTAGCAACAAAGGTTTCAGAATGTTTTTAACTAGTTTTTCAGACAATCCGGTTTCTAACCCAACAACTTTTTCAATCCTTGGGCAAGTAAATGGTCATAATTGAAATCATGATTATTTGTTAATTTGTGTTCTGCCCATATCTTTCATATATTCAAATATTCTGTCTATTCTATCATATATTCAAAATCTATCCCTTTTTTTTTTTACATCAGACTAATAAGAGTTTAGTGCTTTGATTGTTGATTCTGCAGGAATTTGCGCTGTTTTTCAGTCCTGTCTTTTTTTTTTTTTCATTTTTTACTCGTAAGCCGCCTTGTTTGTTTCAACATAAACAGATCATGGAGTTCTCTGATTGGTTAATCCACCTGTCAATTACGGCCATCAGAAATCAGGGAGCGAGTGTTTGTAAAGTACCGTAAAAGTGTGTGGTCTGGGCTGGCCAGGCAATAATTCATGTCGTTTTCAAAGAACTCCTATAGGTCATCTCCAATTGAGCACCTGTTTTTAAAAATCTCTTAAATATCTATTATTTGGATACACATGCACCCACGCAGCACTCCTCATCTTTTTTTGCATTTCTGTTGTTTATTTGGACTAATAATGACTATTAAAATTCAGTTAACCTCCCCACCCCTAGGAGGCGCACTCACAGTCTCTGCTGAGCACCTTGCGCAGGTCGATGGTGATGACGACCCAGCGGCTGTAGTCGTTCCTGTAGCCCCACAGACTCAGGTTCATGGACCTGGAGCCGGGCTCAGAGTCCAGACCGCTGAAGTGAAACGGCTCCGATGTGAAGTTAAAGTAGCGCCAGCACTGACCCTCGTCCACGGAGTATCTGAGGAGAGAGACAGGTGGACAGAGAGTAAGACGTGTTTTTATTGAGCATTCAGTAAATATACCATTTGAACGATATCTGTGTAATCCCTCAGTCGTCCAGGTCTGATCCATAGCAAAAGAAACATAAAATCCGTCAACTGGACAAAACGATGATCTGACCAGAACTGAAAAAGCGGTTTGGATGAGCAGCGAAACATCTTAACTCCTACAACGTTTTGTCCAGTTGAGAGATTTTATATTTTTCTTTTGCTATACCATTTCAAAACGCATTATTTTTAACAATGGACAAAAGTGAATACGTTTCTCCGCTCCACCAAGCGGCTTCTTCAGACCTGACATGGTTCTGGAGTCACTGCCTTATATGTGTCTGAAGGGAGGAGCTAACTACACTGAAACTAACACACCCTCGTAGTTTACAGTAAAGAACATCTGTCTGTTGAACTAGCCTAAGGTGTGGACAAACAGCTACACTTCATTGTTCCCTTAGATTAAGTTGACTTCTGCATTTGACCCGTACATCAATGCTGCTGTGGAAACCTGTCAGGAGCAGTGGGACCCGTCTCCAGATCTTGGTCTTGGTCAGGACTATCTTAGCTGCAGGAATTTACCTATTGTGCATGTTTTGGGTAGATGAGGGAAACCCAGAGGAAACCCACCCAGACACAGGGAGAACATGCAAACTCCAACCAAAAAAGCCCCACGCCACAAAGAAGACTCACTTGATCTGGTTGACGGGGGAGTTGGTGTGTTCCACGGCGACTATGAGCCCTCCAGAGTCCAGAATGGCGTAATGATGAGGTCCCTTTAGAGCAAAGAACCAGGAATATCCTCCATCGTCAGATATGTAAACATCGGGAGACAAAATGGACTCCCCTTCTCCAATACTGCCTAAAGAATACACGGAGTTAAACAACACACTGCAGAAGTAGGAACAGTCCAAATACATTCGTAATATTAATCATGATTTGAGAAATTTCAATTTGTGTAACGTTCCACAGTAGTTGGCTTAGGTTTGTCATAGATGATTTTATTTTCTATTATTAATTCAAACCTTTTTTTTTTTTTTTTTTTTTTTTTAACAAAGGTGTCTGACTAGGGGATAAAGGGTACTCGTTTACCCAGGGTTCAGTGCAGGGGGGGACCCTCACAAAGCCTATAATGCAGATTTTTCATACAGATAACATGTAGTGCGAGCCCATCGAGAGAGTTTGTACCCAGGACTTAGAATTTCTTGTTACACCCCTGTTTTCTTCAGTTAGGATGCAGACAATGGTATAAGATGAGGCAGAATATTAGTATAAAGAGGACATTTTACATTTTTGGGATCTTTAAAACAAACATGTCCTAATGGTTTCTCAGAGTTGTATTTTGATTGATTCATTAAATAAATCTGTACTGTCTTTGATTCAATATCCGATTACGTCCATCAGCCCAGTGGCTCTGTACTAACTTTTGGTTCTTTGAAAAATAGACTCTAGGTCATACAGTACATTCAAAACTCAAACACTGTAAATCACTGTAAACCAAAATCCGCTGCTTTCTAGACTCAGACGAGAGAATCAGTTTTCAACAGCAGCTTTGAACAGAAGTCAATTAACCCGTTTCTATTTTTAAGTCATTTGGATCATTATTGCAGCTTACAATGAACAAACGGTATAATACTGAGCCATGTAGATGGATTATTTAATGCAAGAAAAGCATAACATATCTTTTTTAATATGAGTTTTCATAGCTTTACCGTGTGCAATGATGAGTCCGACGGCATTGGCCTGAGACAGCGGTAACATGGGCACATTGAGCTTCAGGCTGGTGCTGTAGGTGGAGTGGATATGGAGCCTGCACTGTAAAAACAGGGTTTGTTTACATTAAAATAAATAAAACTGCACTGATCTCATATTGTTATATTTGTATCACAATAGTAAACGCTGAAGTGTGCTATAGTGCCATGGATTATCTTATATTTTACCCTGTGCGGCCTGTTAGCAGATGTTTCAGAGTCACAGTTCTCTGGGCTCTTTAGCGGCCGCCATGTTGCTCCCTGGTCGAACGTGATCACCGTCTCCACCGCTCCATCTGCAAAGAAAGTGAACATGAGCGCAATACTTCATACTGTTAAATTATAGTTGCTAAAAGTAATTCCATCACACCATTTGGATCAATGAGGAAAATAAAAATGTGTTAGGAAAATCATTCTAACAGATTTTTGTGAGTTTGAATCGATCAAATACTGTTTTAATATTTCCCTATGAAACATTTTAGGGAGAGATTATCTTCTTTTTAAACCTTTTATCTTTATTAAGTTTTCAACAAAAGTAATGTACTGTGAGGAAATGGTATGCGCTGCCTAAATTACTTGTACTGCAAATAAAATAAATGCACTACCTTCAGTGAGGATGCTGGTCATGTAGACTCCCCTCAGTGAAGACACCACAGTGAAGTCTGTGTCGCTTCCGGTGGTGGTGTACAGGTGGCGCTCTAGAGACTTGGAGAACACCGTCCCTCTGTCGTCAGATACATACACTGTCCCCACTCCAGAGTCTGAGAGTACAATATGTTACATTAATCTAGGGGCCGTGGAGATTATTCAGTTGAACAAAAAATTACGATTATTTACGTCACAATAATTTTAAACTGAATCTACATTAAAAAAACAAACAGATGTGAAGTGTTTTCTACGACTGTTTATGTCACATTAGCTCCTGTGTCACAAACTAGAAGAATGTCTAAAAGATTACCATCGACCGATGTGTTTTTTCATGGCCAATGCCGATATCGGTTGTTTAGAATCCAGGGCAACCGATGGCCGATAAGCTTTGTCGATATTTTTGGTTTATATTTTCGATATATAGGGCCGATTTTGTATTTAAATTTACTGCAAACTGACCCACAGCCTCTTTTTTACCACAAAGCTTTACGCAAGCACTGTATCCCATTTAGTGCAGTTGGCTCATCGTATTAAAGTGTTAAAATAAAGCTTTGTGTTTATGTTCTAGGCAGTAAATCAACCAAAACAAAATATCGGCCTGTGCTGGAGATTTCAGGCCGATAGCCAATACGCTAAAAAGTCCAAATATCGACACGATATATCGGTCTAGCTCTATAATCTTTTATACAATATAAAGAAAGCAAATAAGGGATTTCACCGTTTGGACTCAAGTCTCAATAATTGTTTCTTCTCATATTAATTGTAACACTGAAAATGTTTAAATTTACCCAACACAGAGGCCTGTCCCGATAAATTTTGAAGAGAGATATTTTGCTGAAGAAAATATTTATGCCACTGACAGAATAATCCTAAAGCCTGACAAACCCTTTAAACACTATTCTAAATGTATAATATTGTTAAAAAGCATGAGCTGCAAAAAATAAACAAGAGAATGAACAACTTAAGACTCAGTTTGTATCTATAATGATTCAAATCAAAGTTATTTATTCAAACATCTATAGCTCAAATCTGAAGAACAGAAAAATAACAAAAAGTTCCAACTGGTACAAAAAAAAAAGTCCCCACGATAAACATTTGTTAAAATTATCGTTCCATTTGTCATATTGTAATGATCCGATATTTTGTGTTTAGTTCAGAGTTGACACCTTTTCTCGTTGTTGTAACTGTTTATGTCGTTAACGTCACTGCTTTTGTATGTGACACTTGGTTGCTATGCCGACGAGTTGACGTGAAGGTTCTGTTCGTCAGTTACTGTTTTGGAGACCGGCTCTCGTGAGTTGAGGCTGCTGTTGTTTTGCTCCTGTTTTGGTGTGAGTTACGACCTACAGTAGCCCTTGTGTTCAGAAAATAAACAACCCGAAGAAATTTGGCGCGTTTCCTTGCACCAGAACGCGACAGTATCTCGAACGATAAGTCGATGTAGTATTTATCGTAACAGGCGTTGTAATGTTTTATACATATGATTTCACAGTTTGGTCTTAAGTCTCAATAATCGTTTCTTCTCATATTAATTGTAACACTGAAAATGCACATATTTACCCGACACCTGACAAACACAGAACATCGACACCGTGCCCGTACCTCCGGGGTCGTCCACGTGCATGAATACCAGCTCCTGATTGGCCGAGAGAATGGAGTAGAACTGTTCGTGGTTCACTGTGGGCAGCTGAGCGGAGTTCCACAGATCTCCTCCGTCCACAGACACGTGGATCATCCGCTCTGTGCCCTGAGGAGAGGGGCATTTAGAGCGGTGTTAAAGATGCACTATGTAACTTTTCAGGTGGAGCTTTAAACCGTGCTATAATGATGTTACGTCTTGAAAAACAAACCCGGAGTTGTGTTTTGTTTCACTCACACATGTTTGAGTAACTGTGCATTATTGGGATGCCTGTATCTCCCAAGCTCAAAATGCTCTGTTCCACCTTGTGATGTCATGAAGCGGTAGTTTTCAAGTTAACAGCTACATTTTACCTTTAGATCAGTGGAGATTGGCAATTACAGAGCTGAAATTATCCAAATGATTCTAGTGAAGGTGTATGGAGTTTAAAAACACAGTGGAGCACTTCCTGTTTTACCACATGACATCACAAGGTGGAACACAGTGTTTTCTGTTTGAGAGAAGAACACGTTCTAAATAGGCAGAGTTTGTGTGTTAAACATGTGTGAATGAAACAAAACACTTCAGGTCTGTTTGTGATGAGGAAACAACATTATAACATAGATCAGAAAATGACATAATATGGGCCCTTTAACTTATCTCAATCCATGGAGACAAGTTACAGATCAGATCTGTGGAGGGGCAAGCCCACTCACAGTAAGAATGCAACCTTTCCAAGGTATTTAATAAGCGATAAAAAAGCAGATGCCACTGTGGAACATTCCAGACATCACAACCTTTGGAAGTTTATTAGCGAGTGGCAACATTATATGAGTGTCACTGGGGGGTAATGGCATTTTCTCCTGTAAAAGCTCAAAACACATCTAAAATGTGAACAAGCTGCTACAGTCTAAAAACAAATACAAAAGCCTACAACTCTGATAAATAGTTTATATAGTTTAGTTTGTACCCAACATCTAAAACAAGAAAAATCCAATAAAAAGTAGTAGAAAACCAGTTAACAGCTCATTAAACAAGAGGGACACTGCAGACTGAAGGCCTGTCACGATAATCATCTTATTGTTCAATATGTGAAAGCTCGAACAATATTTTTTGGGGGTAAATATTTATCGTGCTACATTTTCTTTGCAGTACTGGGAAATTTTTGGTTATTTTTTAGCTATTTGATAAGATTTAAGGCACAAAAAGGTTGAATTTATAACTTCAATGACTCATTACAGATGCAAACTCAGGACTTAAGTGTTTCATTCTGCTTTTTTATTTATTGAGCTCCATCCATCCATTTTCTTCCGCTTATCCGGGGCCGGGTCGTGGGGGCGGCAGTCTACACAGGGCCTCCCAGACTTCCCCCACCCCAGACACTTCCTCCAGCGCCTCCGGTGGGACCCCAAGGCGTTCCCAGGCGTTACTGCAGCTCATATTTTTTTAACACTAATTGTACATTTAGAGTAGTTTTTGTGGTTTAAATCTGCTCTTGGCTGAATGTAAATTAGTTTCAATATTATCGTTTATCGTCTGTATTTACTTCAGCAATATATCAAACTTTAAAATGTGTTATCGTGACAGGCCTAGCAGACTGCGCTCACAGTCATCACTGATACAGACTTTGGGATCAGACAAGTTGAACTGAACCTTTCTGTCCTGTTTCTGAGTCCATGTGTTGAGGAAATTATTGTGGGGCAAAAACAACAGCTCCACGGACAAAAAATGAGCCATAAAAACCAAAGAAAAACATTTTGTCTGTTATGCTGCACATAGTTCTGCCTCAGTGCCATTCAGTCGGAATGTTGAGAAGCATTTTTCAAATAAAATGAGGTCAGTGCATAACCTTTATAGCATCTCCATGGAGACAAGCAAGTGGTCTCCACCAGAAAAGTTACATAGAGCTAAAGGGCCTTAGAAGCTGAGAGGTTTTTCAAACCCCTGAAAAAGAAAGACTCTGGTTTGTGAGAGTTGGAAGAAGTGGAAAGTGAAGCTCGTTTTATATTGTATTGTCCTTTTCATGATGAATTTTAAATAAATCAATAAATCAAATGACTCCTTTATTTGATGAAATGTTCACCCAATGCCCTGATTTGTTCTGGTGTAATGACGACAACAAGATGAAATGGTTGTTTAAGTCTAATGTTTATAAGTTGGCACCATTTCTCTGTAAAGCCCGGAAGAAGCGGCAAATTAGATTGTCTAAATGAGTCCATTTGTAACACGTCTGGCAACTGGCCTATTGTATTTTATTGTATTTTCTTAATGGCGTCTGATAAGCCCATTAAATGGCTGGGCATATTTCTATGCAAGACACAATAATAAAATAAATTAATTCATTCTTTAAAAACACAGCAAATAGGGATGGTCCAATATGGATTTTTTCATCTGATAGCGAAAAAAAACGGTACTTGTCTTGCTGTTGGTGTCCAATATCAATATTATGATTATTTATGCATTCCTAGCATCATAATTATTCACCACATTGAGTCTATAAGTGCGTTTAACAACTCTCAAGAGACCAGAGGGGTGTTTTGCCATTACAGTTAAATCGAACAACAACTAGCATGCTACCACTGCACTTTCTGATTATCTGACAATAAAACGCTTTTTAGTTAGATGCACACTGCAAAAAATTTAATCTTAAAATAACATTTTTCCCAGTGCAGACAGGTCAAATTTCACTCAAATACATAACATACACAAATGTATTTCTATATAACACATGTACTTTTTTAGCACCAAGATACTGACCAAAATATGGGAAAAAGCATGGATTCACACTAAAAAAGAAACATTTCAAGGTGAGATCATAGACTGTATATATAAATGGACACAGCTAACCCGTTAGCCGCCCTTTCCAAATAGGAAGAGATCATGGGAAGTGATCTGGCTCCATCAACTCTGGCTTCAATTCACTTTCTATTGAAAAACCATTGTCCCTCTCACTGTAACTGCTGCTGTCAGACTCGTCATTTTGGTCTTAAAATGTTCATATTAATCTTCTAATCTTAATTCGCTATTGTGTCCGTAAATCAAGATGTGAACATTAATAACAGACCAATGAGGCGCCTTCTTTCCCCGAGGTTGCTCCCGCTAGCGTTAGCAACAGGTTTGACTCGATGAGCTCCATGGGACTGGAGCCGAACACTATGGTTGACGTCACAATCCCTCAGTCCACTTCTTTATACAATCTATGGGTGAGACTAAACTAAAACTTACCGAACCGGTCATTATCGATGCAAATACGAAGCGTCCGCCCAAAACAAAGGAGTAAACTCTAGTGGCGATGGTTTTGAAACTTCTGCCGTAATCAGACGACCTCCTGAGCTCCAGCATCCCTTTGTCGTCTATGGGAGGAATAAGAAATAAATATAAAACAATGAACGTATTTACTACTGTGATTTTAATGTGTGTGAGACTTACTGCACGATCCATTATAGTTTGTGGTGAAGAAAAGGTTGTTGTTTGGACCCCTGTGTAAAAAGTGTTTTCTTTAGCTTCCAAGAGAATTACATATGCATCAAGTATTTCACATTTAGTTGTAGAGAGAGAGTTGTATTTTGTTTCATTCACATGTCTGAGTAACCCTTTAATTATTAGTCCACATCTCCAAAGCTCAAAATGCTCTGTTCCGCCTTGTGATGTCATGAAGTGGTGGTAGTTTTCAAGTTAACAGCTACTTTTTACCTTTTAGTTCAGTAGAGATTGGCGATTCCAGGGCTGCAAATTTTCAAATGATTCTAGTGAAGGTGTATTACCACATGACATCACAAGGTGGCACAGAGTGTTTTCTGTTTGAGAGAAGAACTCAGCCTAAATACGCAGGGTTTGTGTGTTAAACGCGTGAATGAAACAAAACAACTCCAGGTCTGTTGTGTTAACGCGTGAATGAAACAAAACAACTCCAGGTCTGTTTGTGACGAGGAAACAACATTACAACACAGATCGGAAAACAGCGAAACATTTTCCTCTTTAAGTGCTCTATTGACGGGTAAAAGCAAAAGACACTCGACGCAAGTTACGTTATTCCACTATGAACCAGGTGTATGAAGAAAAACGTTCAAAAGAAAAGAAATCTTACCATCGAACCAAGCAAACGCTGTCATGGATCTTCCTCCAGGTGGCGCCAAAGTCCTCAGACAGCCACAAGTCCAACTGATAAAGAGAGAGGACAGAAAATTTTAACTTAAAGATGACGTCACAACATCCTACAGACCTGTGGCCTTTCATAGAGATGGGTCCAAGCAAGACAATAATGTTACTATAGTGACTGTAGTTGGATAAATACAGTACAGAGGTGGGAGAGGTACTGAAAAATGGATAATATCGGAATGATTGGATCGAACATGTTAAAAATTTGAATATTAAGTATATTTATTGTTTTGTGTAGAATTAGAACTAGCTATTTAAGTAAAAACTTACATAAAAAAACATTCAAAAAAAAAAAAATGTGCAGGGTAATTTTACAAACAAGAGTTCAACGTGATATTTCTGCACTACTGTCGACAATTTAACAGGGTATACTTTTTTTTTTGCAATACTTGAATACTTGAATCTCAACCACAACTTTAAGAATATCATTGATATCTTCATTGGGATAATCCAAATACTATATCGAGATCCGAGGTACAATTCTTGGTAAACGGTCACATTTTTACATAGCGCTTCTCCACCTTCAAGGCGCTTTACATCAAGGAACCACTCACACAATCATACAACAGTGTACGCAAACACTGACGACGAGGTGGGTTACGTGTCTTGCCCAGGAACACAAAGACGGCATTCATCTGTGGGAGCTGGAATCGCACTGCCAACCTGTGGATAAGTGGCTCTGACCACTCAACCAATGATATTTACACCAAGAGCCAACCTTCAGATCAGTGGAGAAACACTCAACCAACTGAGCTGCTGTTGCCCAATTTTTGTCAATATAGCCCACACCTACGGAGCTTGTCTAATTAATTAGGTTATTAATTACTAGTCATTTGTTGTTACTTTTGTATATAACTTTTGTAACTAGCATACGATGGGTGTAGGAAAACTGGCTCTTCCCCTGGTATGAGAGAGGGACATCAGAACATTCTATAGTCTAAAGTTCTACAATCAGTCAACATCAACTCTATAACCTACAACATTTTAAATTTCATATATTTTACTAGCTTTATCTGGGTCGTACCGTGATGCTGAGGGTCAGGAGCACGTCGCAGTCCGCAGGGTTAAAGAGCATCTGAATGAGCGGCTCGAAGGGCAAGTCAATGGGTTCAAAGATCAAACCAAAGTCATGTGACCGAAACAGTTTGAAACCCCCCAAGTCTGAGACATCACCGGTCAGAATCACCTACAAACAGACAAGAGGTTTAATGAGACAGCGGAGATGACAGGAGCAGAGAGGAGCAGGCAGGTGCTGACAGGTGCTGACAGGAGCAGGCAGGAGCAGGCAGGAGCAGGCAGGAGCAGGCAGGAGCAGGCAGGAGCAGGCAGGAGCAGGCAGGAGCAGGCAGGAGCAGGCAGGAGCAGGCAGGAGCAGGCAGGAGCAGGCAGGAGCAGGCAGGAGCAGGCAGGAGCAGGCAGGAGCAGGCAGGAGCAGGCAGGAGCAGACAGGAGCAGGGGAGGGGGTCAGATGGAGCAGAGGATATAGAGGAGAGGGTCAGACAAAGCTGAGGATGCAGAGGAGAGGGACAGATGGATCAGAGGATGCAGAGGAGAGGGGCAAATGGAGCAGAGGATGCGGGGGA
>KN480125.1:52952-66621 GCA_000787095.1 Periophthalmodon schlosseri
CAAATTTTTTTTTTTTTTTTTTTTTTTTTGGTGGTACTTGGTGTGAAAAGCCTGAGAGACACTGGCTTAATAGA
The DNA here is from genome assembly GCA_000787095.1 of Periophthalmodon schlosseri. Lineage (NCBI taxonomy): Eukaryota > Metazoa > Chordata > Actinopteri > Gobiiformes > Gobiidae > Periophthalmodon > Periophthalmodon schlosseri. The sequence continues at coordinate 53,027 of KN480125.1, forward strand.
AATGCAACGGCACAATTTGAGATGAGTAATCAGAGGGACCGTGATTAAAAAGCAATCGGATGTTTTTGCTGTTTTCATTTTAATAATCTTTTAGCTCTAAAAATTGATAATAATTAGTTTTGGGTTTGCATGTAACCCTGTGGTGGAACAATAGACTGTATGTATAAATGGACATAACCCGCTCGCCGCCGCGTTCCAAATAAGAAGTGAGCATGGGCGCACATCCAGCTCCATCGACTCTGGCTCCAGTTCACTTTACAATGGAAAACTGTGGCCCCTCTCTCTGTAACTGTCAGGCTTAACCCGCTCTACATGATCCTGGTATTTTTATTTCACTATTGTGTCACTGAGTCAAGATATGAACATTAATAACAGACAAATCAGGCGCCTTTTTTCCCCGAGGTCACTCCCGCTAGCGTTAGCGACAGGTTTGATTGACAGCGTTGCTAAGCGCCCGCTCCCTGCTAAACCACCGCGCGGGCGGGAAGGGGCGTTACCTTCAACAGCCTCGCTCCGGATTGGCTCTTTGGTTGCTATGATACTCGCGGTCGGAATTGCTAATATACAACTTAGCTCCAAATTCGCCCCCGTAACTGCTCTAACCTCGACGAGCTTTATTTGACTGGAGCTGAACGCTATGAGTGACGTCACACTCAATTAGTCTTTATACAGTCTCTGGATGAAACACAACAAAATAAAAGTAGTAAAGTACTGTACTTAACTAAAAAATGTAGGTACCTGTACTTTAAGTGGATACTTTTTACTTTTACTTCACTACATCTGAGAGCAGGCGTCTGTATGTTCTACTCCAGTGCATTTTTTAACAGGACTGAAAAGTAAAAGTATTTTTTATTACTGTCTGAGACCTGCTGAAAAGCCAGAGGGATCTAGTTTTAACAAGTTCGTAGTAACAAAAATATACACATAAAAACAGCAAGGATATTCAATTGTTTCTGTTGAACAAAATTCAGCACAAATCTTTATCAAAATCAATACATTTGAAGCTTTAAGATCTCTTTAAGAACATTTGAATACTTTTAGTTGATTTTTCGTATGATACTTGAGTATTTTTTGTTCCAGTATCTGCACTTTCTATTCAAGTACCGTATTTTCCGGACTATAAGTCGCACTTTTTTCACAGTTTGGCCGAGGGTGCGACTTACACTCAGATGCGATTTATATGTGAAATGTATGTTTTTTTCTTCATTATTACTCATTTTTTGGCTGGTGCGACTTATACTCCAGCGCGACTTATACTCCAGCGCGACTTATACTCCAGCGCGACTTATACTCCAGCGCGACTTATACTCCGGAAAATACGGTAACAAAACGTAATACGTCTTCCAACACTGATGTAACCACGGCCGCTTTCACAAATCGCCTTAGTCTTTTTCACGATAATACAGAGCAGTAACTAGAACTCGTTGGGGTATTATTTTGGGTGAGCAATTAACCAACATGGCAGGGCTGTGAAACTGTGAATCTCTCGTACAGTTGCACAGCCCCCTGCCCTCCATCTGAAATTATGACCTCATCCAATTACACAACAATGGGAACGACCGATGAGGAATGAAAAACTCGGATCACCGAGTCTCTAATTTTAGGCGTAAATAACCACACGTCATGTTGAAATACTGATGACTAAACCCGTGTGCATTTAATAGCTTACGTAAACGGAAAATGTATGTGCGATGAATAGCTCTGTTCTACGGTGTCTGCTTTCTCTGCTGTTTTGAAGGTTCATTAAAGTGTATGGAGTTTGTGAGATTACAGACCGGGCTCAGCAGGAGGTCACTTCCCCTTCGGGCTCAGGAAAACACTACACATCCAAGTCTAAGTCTGATACTTTAAGTCCGATCAGAGAAGCAGCCAATCTTAATCAATCTTAGCCAATTTTAAAAAAGGTACAGTATGTAACTTTCTGGAGCGTGAAAGTGAAAGTGAAGCGAAGTCGAAACTGTATGATTCCATGGAAACGGAAAGTTAAAACCATACTTTGGAACGTTCTCCATGGAGATACTGTGGAAGATTATAGCCAAAGGGGCAACGTTTCCATGGAAACAAGCAGGAAGAGGCCCTCCTCCAGCCAAATAAGAGTCGGGTTTGTGGAGATGCAAGCCCGTTCACTGTAAGAACACGTGTTTTTATGTGTTTATGAGTCGGGTTTGCGGAGATGCAAGCCCGTTCACAGTAAGAACACGTGTTTTTATGTGTTTATGAGTCGGGTTTGCGGAGATGCAAGCCCTTCACAGTAAGGACACATGTTTTTATATGTTTATGAATCGGATTTGCGGAGATGCAAGCCCGTTCACAGTCAGGAAACGTGTTTTTATGTGTTTATGAGTCGGGTTTGCAGAGATGCAAGCCCTTCACAGTAAGGACACGTGTTTTTATATGTTTATGAGTCAGGTTTGTGGAGATGTGAGCCCGTTCACAGTAAGGACACGTGTTTTTATACCTGTTTATCAGTCAGGTTTGTGGAGATGCAAGCCCGTTCACAGATATATTATATAAGCAGCTCTTGAGGTCAAAATAAGTCTATTACATTCTGTCTGCATCTAAGTGTTTTATTTTGTGATAATCAGGAAATGCACATTAGCATGCTGGTAGTTGTTCACATTACTGTGTCGACAAAACTCCACTCTGGCCTCTGAAAGTTGTAGAAAACACTTATAAACTCATCGCTGTGAATAATTAGGATACTTTGAATGCATGAGGTAAGTGAGGAATAACTTTGGACCTCTGCAAACGATTTAAAATAAACTCGTTTTTCAAGTTTTCAATCAGGCACAGCGCCTTTAACATTACACATACAAAATATTACAATATTACTGAGACAAAGCCAGTGCGTCTACATGCGAACGAGTATCCTGGGTATGATCGGGTTTTTTATATGTCCTGGTTTTGTGTGTGTCCATGTAAACGCAGTATCCTGATTTCAGTTTCCTGGATAAGCCAAAATCCTGGTTATGGGAAACCAGGATACTCTCACTGGGATATTCAGATAGTGTCCAGGATACTGTGGCATGTTCTCACACTGGTGCTGTACTGAGCATGTGCGAACCGAAGCAACAAATACGGTAGGAGTAGCAACTTTCCCAAAACAACTCAAACCAAACTCTACCAGAACTTTAAAAAATAATATTATTTTATAGCTATAAACAAAACAAAACCAGTCTACTTCAATACAACCAAATGTTAACGCCTTTATTTTGAAGTATATATTGTTCTCTTGTTGTTAGAAACAGGCTTAAAAAAGTCTTAAGTTAGCAAGGTTACCAAAATGTTTAGCTCTTTGCCATATCTGCGCCATGGTTGCCATAGCGACCCATCTAAATATCCAGGATACTCTGACTGCGCATGACTATCCTGGTTTCTCTGAGCGAAAGTAAATGTCACATCCAGAGTACTGTCATAACCGGGATAAGGCTCATAACCGGAAGACTCGAGCGCACGTAAACATACTCACTGAGAAGAGGGAAAGAAGAGGAGGAATCGATAGACTTCAGAATGACAAAAAGTTAAGACCGTTGCCATAGCTACTAACAATTTAAAACTAAATATTATCTTTTGAATGATTCCTCAAAATGGCACCGCGTAACAGGAATAATTTCAAAAAGGTGATTATGAGGAAATGTTGACAGCCTGAAACATGCACAATAGGTGAAATCCTCCAGCTAAGGTCGACCTGGCCTGGCTCCAGATGTGGAGATGGGTCCCCGGGTGCGGCTCCTGACAGGTTGCCCCGGTCGCATTGAAGGATGGGTCAAATGCAGGACAAATCTTCCCACGGGGATCAATAAAGTAATACCTTAACCTTCCTTAACCCTAACTTTACATGAAGTATAGAGCTGTAGTTGAGTGAAGAAATACTGGTCAAAGACGTGCCCCGTGCAGCTACGCCTGTCACTTCAATATTATCGTTTATTGCAATATTTCTCAGTATGAATATATTGTGCTGTGAAATTTGTTATTGCGACATCCTACGTGCAGCGATTAGCCAACTAAAAAGGGGCGTAGACGCTATTGCTAAATTAGCTCTCAAAACTATTTTATAAATCACTTAGACTTGACCATGTATCTGGCCTAAAACTACACTCAAAATACCACAAGTTCACCAGAGTTCAACAAAAACAACTATTTATACACTGCATATGTTTGTAAAAAGGCATATCTCCAGATAACTCATTCCACGTAAGACACCACACTGATTGCCCCGTAGGTTTCAACCCGGATGCCCTTCCGCACACAAAACTCTCTATTTATCCAGGTTTGGGATTGGTAAAAAGACGACACCAGTGGCTTTGGACTGCTCTTACAAACAATACTTTAAATGTAACTTGTTTGGTTGAGAGTTCGCCGCCAGTTTGTCTCCATGAAGATGCTTTTGCTCTGCCTGGAATGTTCCACCGTACGGCATTAAACGTGTATATTTTGCATGTATTCAACTACAGGTGTTTTTAATACTAAACAAACCTAAAACATGCGTTCATACTCTGCGTAGGGTCGCCTCTCCAAGGACCTGACTGGTAAGACCGGCCTGGTGGCATCACCTGGTTGTCTCCGTTGAGAGAAGTACGTTTGATGCAATACTGTGGTCTATGGAACATTCCAGACAAAGCTATGACATTTCTATGGAGACAAGCAGGTGGAAAAACCTCAACCAGAAAAGTTACATTGTGAAACTTTAATGTGTTTGCCATTGAAATGAACTCAATTTAATTTAAAGCTATTTCAGCAGGTATAATTAAAACATTACAGAAAATTGCAGTAATGATAAAATACAGCAGTGGTATTTGTGGTAAATATTTTTCTTGTATTCTTAAAAAAATCTAAAGTAATTGGCTGATTGTCATTTTTGCAGCAAGTGGTTTTCTAATTGACCTTCATAAACTAACCGATGTTGTTGAGGGCTAGATAATAGTTGGGAGGCTGTACTTCTCTTGAACCAGGCCTAAACTTACATAACACAAGACATAAATCACGTTGGTTGTTGGCTTCAAATCAAAATATCCATAGCTTGCTTTTATAATCTTGATTTCTGATCATCTGGTCCATGTTTACACCTAAATCCCTCTCTGGCTTGTTCCATGTGGGCATCTGAATCATCATCCCATCTGTAGTCGAGCCATTGGATACATTTTCAGAGCTCTGCACGTGAATTAAACAAAAAAATACACGTTTTTACTTACGGTATGCGTGTTATTTTGAAGAACGGAATCGGCTCCATCCAAACTCGTGCAGGTCTCATCATTCAACCCCGTTACGCTTCTCCTTCGTTCCCACTTTTGACGAATTTCTGACGATTGTTTTGCCCCCAAACTTCGTGCACTCTCATCCCTCCGAAAATCCGCTAACTTTGCAATCTCTTCAGCGTCAAATTCCGCTCCGCGCGTCAAAGATGTTGAGAAAACCGCACCGAGCGCCAAAACGCAAGACACGAATCGCATGTTTACGCGAAGTACTAGACGCAACTTTGGACTCGAGGAGAACTCATCTGTGCGAGATTCTTTGCACACAAACTTCCATCCACAAATCCATCCGCGGGGAGCAAGAGCCAGGATTGGTTAGGGCCAAAATAAAGCGCAACGTGATTGGATAAAACGGCATCGTGCGCTCTGGGGATGTGAAGCATTCTGCGGTATTTTGGCGGCCTCTAGTGGAAGGACTGCGCAGTTCAGTCAGAACAGACAGCTGTGGCCAGAGATTATCCAGAAAATTAGATTATGAGAGCAAAAATGTGAGGGGTGGGGTGGGGTGGAGCGGTTATAGAGTCTTTAAAATGCTGGGTCATCATTATGTACAAAATTCTAGCATGGAAGCAAAATTATTCCCTGGCCAACCAAAATTATGTTCTCGTTGTATTCCAAGCCAAGAAAATCATAACTTTGTCCGTATGTTATTTAAATGGAGAAAATCTGATTGTTTACATATTGTTTACCAGACAAAATGAACAAACTTAATGTCAGTTAAGAATGATTAACTGACATCAGACCTCGGCGTTTCCCATAGATTTTGAGGAGACTATAGTTCAAGAAATAATTTAAATTTGAATAATTTAATCGGATGCAATTTGTGGAGTATGAATTACATTTATTTTGATCTTTAAGTAGTCCTTTTTGTTCAGTATAGTTACTTTTAATTGTTTGTGATCATACAGTGGGCAACAAAGTTTTTTTGTTTGTCTGTTTTTAGACCATGAGGGGCCACCGTAGTCTCCTCTATTAATGGAAAACACTGGATTTAATACTTTAAGGTCCTATATTACACAAAATTGACTCTTGTGAGCTTTAAGCCACGTTATAATGTTGTTACCTCATCAAAAACATACTTGGGAGTTGTTTTGTTTCATTCACCCTTTATTATTAGTCTGTCTACATCTCCAAAGTTCAAAACGCTCTGTTCCACCTCGTGATGTCATCAAGCAGTTAACAGCTACCTTTTTTTTTTTTACCTTTAGTTCAGTAGAGATTGGCAAATCCAGGGCTGAAATGATTCTAGTGAAGGTGTATTGAGTTTAAAAACACAGTGGAGCACTTCTTGTATTACCACATGACATCAGAAGGTGGAACAGAGTGTTTTCAGTTTGAGAGAAGAACTGAAGAACTAAATATGCAGGGTTTCTGAGTTAAACATGTGTGAATGAAACAAAATACAACTCCAGGTCTGTTTGTGATGAGGAAACAACATTATAACATAGATCAGAAAACAGCGTAATATGGGCCCTTTAAATATAGAATTTCCAGTGTAGAAATGTAGTTTGATTAGCTGCTATGATTTGCTTTTATTTGCACAGGGACAGTGCACAACAAAACATCAAATAAGACAAAGGTAGTAAAGCTGCTGTTGCCAGGTTATAGAATCTAATTTACACCTGGAGTCCTTGAGCAGGATGGTGTGAACACTGGAAATTCCGATTAAATGTATATAGATAAACTGACCACACAAACTAAAACATATTACCAAGGGTCTTATATCAGTCAGAAAAGACAGGAAAAAGCCATTTTCTAGCCTCAAGATTGTACTTTAGCGCCACAAAAAGTATGTTTTATAACTTTCACATTCTAAAAAATATATTTAAAATGTATATTTCAAAATCTATTTGACCATTTCATGTCACACAACACAAATAATATGGTTGTAATGAGAAAGACATTTTAAAGTGGAGTGTGCACGGCAGAGTGGTGATTCTGTCTTTGAGTAAAGAGGTTGTGGGTTAGAGTCCTGATCTCTCTGAGTGGAGTGTGCATGTTCTCCCTGTGTTAGAGTGGTCATTTTGTCTCCTGTCTCTCAGTGAGAAGGTTGTGGGTTAGTGGAGTGCGCACATCCTCACATTCAGTAGCTATGGGGCTATCCATTTGTGAACTTACGAATAAAAAAAAAACAAGCATAGCCAGACCTTTTTATCTTTTTGAAAACAGTTTTAATATTTGTACTGATTCATAACAAAAAATACCCTCCCTCCCCTTTTTTTTTTGCTCCCAGATCCACGACCTACCCAGGGCTATAGAGAAACAAACCAGGACAAACTGTTGCTGCTGCAGTAAAAATGTACAGTGCTTGATGGAAAAGTGGTGGTAATGTTTTAATTTTCAGGCCTGGACTCCTCATGTGGTACAAAACATAGTGCCTCGAGTTGATTTAGATGTCCTTGATCACATCTTCCAGCTCTTCCTTGGAGTACATGTGAAAAGTCTTTCCCGGTTCCACTGTCGCCAGCTAAGAACAAAAATAAGATATTAATTACATAAATATATAAGAGAACCTGTATTTGTCCCACAGTGATGAAATTCTAGAGTTGCAACGTAGACTTTAAAAACAATGCAATACAAAATAAGATGATACAAAACAAACTATTCAAAATATACTGAATGTCTATGGTCGTATCTACTGCGCGTGTCTAACCAGGAAGTAAAATTAACTCCACAAAAAACAACAAAAACTAGAAAAAACTAGGTAAGATTTTAAGTAAAGTCTAATATAGAATAATCTGAATTATGTTTTAGTGAAGACTTGGCCTGTCAGGATAATTACTATATCGAGTTATCGTTAAATACATGATGGATTGAATAATAATTTTTGAGGGTCAACATTTATCATGGGTACCTTTTGTTTGTACAAGTGGGGAACTTTGTTATTTTCTGTTCTACAATAAGATTTGAGCCGTAGAGGGTTGAATAACTAATTGACTCATTATAGATGCAAACTAACTACTAAGATGTTTCATTCTGCTATTTATCTATTGTAGTTTGCGTTTTTTTAACTGTACTGTACATTTAGAATAGTTTTTTGGGGATAATTCTACTTCAGAATTATTGTGTCAGTGTCATACATTAGTTTTAATATTATCGTTTATCTTCTATACTTTCATCAGCAATGTATAGCACTTTAAAATTTGTAATCGTGACAGGCCTATGCAAAACTACCCAACTATGATGTACAACAAGTGACTACGTTTAAAGATGAACTTTAAGAAAATGTCAATTTTAGAATAGAAAAAAGTATACCAAACGTTGTGAATTTTCATAATAATCTATACTAGAAATGTACTTTATCAAATGTACCTCGATATTTGTGGCGTTGAGCTTCTCCTCCATCACCTGCTTTAGGATGGTGAGAGAAGACTTGATGGCGTCTTTTAATGTCATGGACTGGAAAAGAGGTGGAACAATAGTTAAGTACATTAAAATAAACTGATAAAAACAAGTAAAGTTATTTTCAAATTTATGCCAACCTTTCTAGCAAGTTACATTTGTAAATTTGCCCCAAATAGATTCTCATTTCACTAACTGAATTTTTCCATCAAGGGCTGTGCAATTAATCAAATTTTAATCGAGATCAAGATTTTCTAATTCTAATCGTTCAATATAAAGTTAGGTAATTTTGATTGTCAATACTCGGTCAGTGAAAACATGTGGTTTTGAGCAGAGAAAGAAATTTGACTAGTTTTTGTGCTCTACAATGCAATACTGTATTGCTGAGGAAATTAATATTGAAAGCAATTTTATTGGTTCAAATCAGTTTAAATCAAAAGCTGAGCTTGTTCAATATGAGGGAAAAAGTCCGGATTCATCTTTTTGGCATATCACCCAGACTAGTTTCATCTGCCTTTAATTTAAACCTTCTCGGATCTTGGATTATTACAGAGTACAGCCTGTTTTAGTGCACTATTTCAGCCACATTAATATTGTCTAAAACTTATATGAGATTTTGTAAAATCATGTTATTGTATATAGAGACTATAGTTTACCTTGTGGTAGACTTCTTGCAGTGAACTCTGAGCTCCTTCAGACGCTGAACCAATCGCGCGAGCGTCGCACTGAACAAATGTCCCTGAAGGGTCCATGTGGTACCTAAAGACAGTTTTAGAGGTTTGTATCAATGAATCAGGTCTGTATAAATGACAGGGTAAGAATGGTTTAATTAAAAGAAATATCCACAATTATTGAATCCCATAACAACAAAAAAGTCCTTATAATCCAACTAATACCGAATTGCAAAATCTGCATACAACAATTACATGTTGACAAGTATGTCCCAGTTAAAAGAAGTGATGTATCAAGGGCAAGTATTCATTTTAAAGTCTTCGATATATTCTGCACTTACAGCTGAGGTCCTTTCTCATCAACTCCTCCAAAAAGAAGTGCTACACCAAAAGGTCGACTCTGAGGAAAAAGAAAGTCACATGATGTTAATGTCCATGTTTATCTTCACTAAATAATGATTAAAACAACACATGTGAGTCATGCGATTGGTTTTAATCCACATTCTCAGTTTTTGTTTACCACAATGGAGAGTGTGTTGGAGGATTAGTGCATTAAAGATTTTACCATAGCACCAGGGTCTGCGTCCTCCTCTCCAAACTGCAGGGCCAGATTGGACACGGCCTGAGTCACACTCTCCACCGTCATCGTCTCGTTGTACGTGAACCAGTGATTCTGAACAAAGACAAAATGTAAGCAATTAAACAAAAAATTAAAAAAAAAGAAATAATTTTGCTAATCAAATTCATACCTGCGTTTCCACTCTTGCTTTGTCAATGAGCGTCTTGGCATCAGCTATTAATCCACTCATCGCACAACCTGCAAGACAGAAATTAGATCAAAAAGTGAATGATCAGAAATTATACAACAATATGCTCTTGAGAGACTTTCAAACAACAAAGTAGACCCAGTTACCAATGTGACTGTCGATCTCCACAATTTTCTCGATGCTGTTGGGCTCCATGAGCGGAGACGTGATCCTCTTTTCTACGGCCAAACACACGCCTTCTGACGTCTGGATACCGATGGCCGTAGACCCAAGCTACAAAAGACCACAGGGAGAGAAACAGTGTTGACAGGGTTATCCGAAATAATGCAGAACTTAATGAGATGTGAATACTGCAAGATAACTACTGTAACTTACTTTGATTGCTTCAATGGCATATTCAACCTGGAACAATCTTCCTTCTGGAGAAAATGTGTTGACACCCCTGTAAAAACAGAAAGAAACCTCAATGCAGACACTTGGATACTCAACACAATTCAGTTTCCTACGTGAATATAAAACAGAAAGTGAAACCAAAACAACGCCAAGTCACAAAGTTTTACCCCCAACTCGCCAAAGGACATAACCCAGAATGCAATAAATTAATTGCTTAAGTCGATATATAAGACATACATAGAGACATACAGTGAATGAAGTGGTATCTTAGATTTGATTACATTTTCCTTTATAGACTGGTCGTAAATGACAAAGCAGTTTGCGGCTCGCGGGACTCACCTGTCATACTCCGATCTGGTCAGAAACATCTTTTATGTTTGGTCGAAAACCTGAAATATAAATATTACATTACCCAGGGGACACTAGAGCGATGCTAAATGTAAACATAGCGGGTTAGAAGAGTCTTGTCCAAACTTTGCAGCTTTACCGACAGCCCACTTAGCTCATATTAGCAACAGTAGCATGTTAGCTCACCCTGACACAGCTTTTCAAAAGAACAACGAATAATAACAAAACACAACACCGATCACTGGGTTTTTAAACTGCATAATTCCTGCCTGTATTTTTGTTCAAATCGAACGCACAATGAACGTGCAAAAGGCTAAAAATAATTCCGCTAAATTACCTCCAAACCCTTGAATGAGTTCGCTTGTTTCGGGGGAAATGTCTGAGGTGTGACACATAAAAGTTCCGGTGGTGAACTAAGGGGAAAGAAACGTTCCGCCTAAAGGCAAAGAGACAAAAAGTATATAACATTTTAAAAAGACAATAGTTACCTGCAGGCTCACAGACTGAAGGTATGATCTTGCGTGGACCGTGGTATTTTATTTATACTGCGAGTGTGGTACTGCAGTTTGATAATTCTAAGTAATAATTTGCTACAAATAAAATTATGCATCGTCTTAAAACCAAACGGCCACTTATCGTAATAACCATTGTTTTATATCATGCAAAATATTTAAACAAAATATTAAATTGATTGATTTTCGAATCCAAAGACAGCGATAGGGTGAACATATGTCCCATATGGTCTAGCGGTTAGGATTCCTGGTTTTCACCCAGGCGGCCCGGGTTCGACTCCCGGTATGGGAACGACTCTTTTCACGCGGCCCCTACAGGTAGTAACAGTGATTTAATGAAGTTTAATTCATGTTTCTGAAGTAAACTGTGAGCTTACAGAGACTCATCCGTTTATTGGGAACCTCAATGAGCTGTTACAATATTATAAAACACATAACTGTATAGACCAAAATATATTAATATATATATATATTTTTATTCATTTATTCATTTATTCATTCATTTATTCAGTCCTGCTGGTAAACAATGTCCACCCAAACCTCACGGGCTTCACCCTTTCGTTATGTGTAAATGGACTACACCATTTTTGTGAATACATTTAAGTCGATTTAGCCCAATTCCTTCTTATCTAATACGAGTTTCCCACAGAAAATTGCACGGTATCTTTGAGTAGTTGCCTTTGCAGTCCCGTTCACGAGAGTGTGCGTGAAAAGTTAATATTTTGGCAAAAACATGAACTGTATTTTTAAAAGTAAAACATTAGACTCTATACACGATTTGACCTCTAAGGGGCACCACAGAGCTACAGAACTAGACCCATTTAACATCTGCAAAACATCAGTGACAAATATAGTTTATTAAAGTAGACTATTAAACCATCACATTAACATTTTAAAAGGTGACGCAGCCATATTTATTTCTCGTAAACATTTTATAGGCCTAACTCTCTTAAAATGTGATGCTGTGTTCCCTCTCATTAGAAGAACGCGCGTGGAGCGGCGGAGGGAGGGGGCTGCGGTTCCGTGGTTCTGCACCGGTGTCGGGTTGCAGCTGGACCCGGGCGGAGAGAGCTCTGTCCGGGCTGTGTTTAGGCTCGGTCCCGCTGCTGCAGACTTGACTGTCGTGACGTGTCTCTTTCTTTTGCTCCAAACTCCAGAAATTGTCACACCAAAGACGAACGAGTAAACAAACCATTTTTACTGGTGATCATATTCCCGGGCATTTGCAAGGTGGACAACACGTTTTTATTTTGGATTTTTTTTTTAAATTAAAACTTTATTTTCAAGCCAGAAATAGAAAAGATGATTTTGCAAACTCTGCTTTTCATCCACAGTAAGTAGCTTTGCGTTTTTGTTATTGTTTCACTCTAGTTTATAGGATAGATTTGTTATTTTAAAAGTGGGTCACAAGTTCACCAAAGGATAAACTGTCTTATCAAGCAAGTTCAAGACGCATGAAGACATCAAAGAAACAGTGACCTGTTTTTGATAAGAACTTAAGGACATGTTTATCCTTCTGCAAGATTGAGACAGTCGTTGAAATTAATCTCATTTGATTATTATCTTAAAAACAGTGATGACGGATTGATGTCTGGCTTAAAGCAACGTGCAAACAGACAGGATCCAAATCAGGTGTAAAAGCAAATAATTGAGTAAATGAGCCAAAAACACAAACGCGACCACAACAGATATTAAACCAACACGCTATACAATGCTATATACTTAAAATTATAACTGTTTTGAGAAATTTCTTAAGTAGCTTTATTATTTTTATTTGGTAGTATAGTTGCTAGTCTTCCTGGGGTCCATATAATGTAAAAATATAGTTTAAATCGCATGGATATAGTGTACAATTTAAAAAAAAAGTAGAGATGCTTAACAATTGTGTACAACTTTGCATTTGTCTTGTGTGAAATATCTGTTTTAGCCTAGTTTTATTCCGCTGTGTTTATACCACATTTATAACACTGATGTAACACATTTTAAAACAACATTAAGAAGTAAAAATAGTGTGACGTCTCTAGTGTTGCCATAGCGTTCGTGTGCATCGCTGAGGCGTTTTCAAATGGAAATGTTAAACTCTGGCTTTGTCTGCATCTTTTTAAGTCATTACTGTGTTTACCTCTTCTCTCTTTCAGTTCCAGGAGCCTGTCTCATCACTGCAGGTTTGTATCTGTGCTGATTTCATACACAACAGAAATACAGTCTAATTTTGCTTTATGAAATCCTCTGCTCCATCTGACCCTCTCCTCTGCATCTTTTGCTCCATCTGACCCTCTCCTCTGCATCTTTTGCTCCATCTGACCCACT